>OZ025210.1:5388046-5640546 GCA_964019055.1 Anthopleura xanthogrammica
TTCACTCCGTTTCCTTTCTTGCTCCATTTGTATGACTTAGAGTTCTTTAGGTTCACAGGTTTGAGTGTCACTTTTGAGCTCGGCTGTGGACTGGATGTGTCAGTCATTTCAACATCAGTGCTGCTTCTTACGGGACCCTCCTCTCTTGCCCCAGTAGCTCCATTCACTAGTTCTGCTGCTTCCATATTCTTATTCCCAACTTCATCACTTGTTGATGTTCTTTCCTGGTTGCCATCTCCCTGGGTAACAATGGGTTTATCGACTTCCATTTTCTCCTCTTGTTTTGAGACAGGTACTGTGGTTCTTTTTGTTACTGAAATAAAAGAATTTGAATACTTGTGTCATTATTTTTCATGATCTAAATGGCAATGAGAATGAATTTGCACAGGGGGAGGGGTGGGAGAGTGATCCATCCCAGGTTGTTATCATTGGCAATTTTCTAACACCTAATAATATTCCTGGGTGTTCTAGCTGCCTAAGGACACGCCAAAAATCGAGATGATACAAATGAAACAAATAGACCATTTTTGAGATGCGCGATCGTTTCAAAAATATCGCAGGTGCAGACATGATCTCGAGGCATTTTTGGGCAGCGTCAATAGTGCGCGTAATCTTGCCCGAAATTGCCTCTTTTTCATGTCTGCGCCTGCGATATTTTTGAAACAATCGCGCATCTCGAAAATGGTCTATTGGCCACTACATCAACAAACTTGCCATGCAACACTTTTGTTTGAATATTATTTTTGTTTGAATATTATTCATACCTGCAGATTTCTTCTCCTGGTTGGACAGAGATTGGCAATAACTGTGGTCCCATGTGGAATACATGATGGCTTTACCTACCTTTCCCCTGTAATGATATAGAAGAGTTAAATTAAAGATAAAAAGCAACTGTCACCAGAGATATCCTCAACATCACTACCATAGCAACCAATAACAGCCATTATACATTACCACTTGGTAGTATCATCATCAATACAAAAACTGCAGCAGATCCAGGTTTAATGACGCTGTTTGTTGCAATTGTTAAATTTGCATGTTTCTATGCAGAATGCAAGACATTTCTATGTGGCTGGGAGCACATATGGCTTATGAGATTGATCTCATAAGCTGAGCGTGCTCCACCTAGAAACGTCTTGCATTCTGCGTAATGATGTGCAAATTTAATTAACAGTGACAACAAATGGGACAAACAGCAACGTTAAATGCTCACCCTAAATCCGCCTAACACCACCATCATCACTAACCACTAACCACTACTACTAACAACTCTACCATGCATTATTATCATCATAACCACCACCATCGCCGTAACATTTCCAACCCTTCCCACGTCATCCTACACTGAATACCATACCCACAAGACAACATCATCAATATCATTATTGCTAGTACAAGTATGATAATGACAATATGGCAGAAAAAACTTGAATTTTTACTTAGGCATAGGTATGAAGGGGTATTGCTCTTTCTCCTCTTCCTTGGGTGTTTCTTGAAAAGGTTTGATTTTATGCCATGGGAACATAGCTGCTGTTTCCTGTAAAAAAAGAGAAATGATTATAGCAATAGTGATTAGATGTAGATGGTGATTATCATGGTGATGTCATTAGTGATGATGATGATTGTTATGGGTTTCCTGTGTTATGCAACCGCTGACCGGTGGTTCGTTGTTGGAGTTAAGATGGTGGACATAAAAGGGTAGTGTTTTAATGGTCTCCACAATCTGTTTGTATCCTTCTTGTATTCACCCATCCAACCTTTTACAATGATGATGATGATGAGATTAATGATGATGATGATTAAGATGATGGTGATGCATAATGATGATCTTGATGATGTTGATGATGATGATAATGAGGTTGCTAGTGATGATGATGAAAATGATGGTAATGGTGATGATTATGATTATGTGATGATGATGGTGATGATGGTGATGTTAGTGATGACGATGATGATGATGGTGGCATTGGTGATGATGATGGCATTGGTGATGATGATGGCAATGGTGATGATGATAATGATGATGATGATGATGATGGTGGCATTGGTGATGATGATGGCATTGGTGATGATGATGGCATTGGTGATGATGATGGCAATGGTGATGATGATAATGATGATGATGATGTTGTTGTGGGCAATGTTGTTGATAATGAGATTGATGTTGATGATGGTGGAGGATCTGAGGCACTCATGGTCTTCATGATAATGATGCTTATGAAGATGACGATGATCGCAATGATTAAATAAAATTAGATATCCTATATGATCTTACCCTTGCAAATATGGAAAAAATGAGACCAGCATTCCTAGACAGCACAGGGTTTGTTTGCAGCTCCTGGATCTTCAATACCCTGTTGAAAATGACTTGAATATCATCACAAAATTCTCCCTGAAATGAAAAAAAGAAAACAATTATGTTAGTGAGATGTTCATATATTTTTATATATCATTCAAGAACTCATGAATAATTCATGAGCCTTTGGTCCAACTGGAGCGCTCATACACATCACGTGCATGGACCTTTATACCCGATAAAGTCATCTTCATTAGTATTCAAGTGGTCTTTATATAAAGACACACGTGTGTCTTTATATAAAGAATACTAATGAGGACGACTTTATCAGAGATAAAGGTGCCTCCAAGTTTAGATGAAGACTTAGATGAAGCCTCATCAAGGTCAGTCTCACATACGATCACTGACGACCCACGAAAGTTAGTCGACTAGCAATCCTGTCTTCAGACTGGCATGCTCTCTTAAAAATGTGGGAGTCTTTTTGGGACTGACTGAGTGCACGTGACAGTGATGTATGAACCTCGACTGCGCATGACACTTACGTACAAACTTCTATCGATGTATAAAAGTCCATGTTCGTGACGTGTATGGTCGCTCTAACTCGACCAAGGTTTGTGAATTATTCATGAGTTTTTGAAGTAGTTGAACTCGTAGATCGTGTTTTATCAGGTCTAAATCCTGATAAAACACTCCTACTTGTTTATTAGACAGTACATAAGAAATGAAAACATTACTTAATTGTTAGTATACTTTAATAATAAAACTTACAATGTATTTATATTTATTTTCTGTTGCTTTTTGCATGATGGCATTAAAGTCTTTTGGGTGGCCATTGTCAACCTGCATCTAGAAAATCAACAAAATATTATATAAAATTTCAAATATGCATCATTTTTATCAAAATTTTATTATTATTATTATTATTATTATATTATTATTATTATATTATTATTATTAACCAAACTTACTTCTTCAAAATATGTGGTCAACGTTTTGTACTCTTTACTACCCATCATTGCTTCCAAGACCTGAATAAAAAAATTTAAAGTTTAAAGATAAAGTGAAACAAATAATCTTATCTCGTCATATACATGGAATGTCTTACTTTAAGCTTTTCAGGGCTGATCTAAGTCAGGGCATGGTTAACTCACAGACCAAATTGAAATCTAACAGTTTTGTGGGAGGGACAGAAACAGGAGATCATAGAGAAAACCCTTGAATTAAGGGAGAGACACAACAAGATGGCCTACTCTACCTGCTCACATGTGATACTAAGTCCAAGAATTTAACCCCAGAGTTGACAGCACAGGGCTACGTCAACCTTGATTCCCTTAATCTAATGTAACATGCAATGAAGCCTTCATTTATACTCACTCTACTAAAACCCGCCAACATCTCTTCTTTTAATTCTAGCAACCATTTTGGGTTTTCCTCATCACTGCAAAGTTTACAGAAAAAAGGAATGCTGTCTGGGAGGTCCGACAGACACTCATACTGATCCTCATTGATGTCATGGCAACTAGCATGCACCCAGTGTTCACATGTTGCACACTGCATCATTTTGGAGTCAAAATCATTGTCAGAGTAGCACTTTTCACAGATGGGACAATAGTTTCCTTGATCCCAGTTTGTGCCGCAGCTGTAACAGTGAGTAAACTCATGCATCCATGTGGCTTCTGGTTCCTAATGAATTGAAAATATTATGTACTTATTGACTGAGTGGGAGGTCCGAACGGGAAAATATTTGGCTCGAGGTCCTGAAGTACGGAACGAGCGCAGCGAGTTCCGTGCCAAGGACCGAGAGCCAAATATTTTCCCGTTCGGACCGACCTTAACTCAGTCAATAAGCATTTTATCATATGACCACATATAAAAAATCGATTTCAAAGCGTTTTTAATAAATGCGAATCAAAATGCGTAGTTTTTACATGATTGACGGCAGCGAGTCCGAACGGCGAGTCCGAACGGGAAATTATTACACTTTTCGGAAAAGCGTACTTTGTTTGCTGACGACATTTTCCCCAAAGGTTTTTTTTAGAATCACGCGTACAGTGAAATACGGTCATATGATAAATATATGTTCATGACATCCAGTATCAAAGAAACAAAGCCTCTCATAAGTTTGATTAATAGAAGCCAAAATGCTAGACATCTGGAGTCGGTAGGTCACAGAATTATGAAAAGCGCTGTAATAGAGTACTTACACTTCCAGCACTTCTAGTACCACATATCTTGCATTTGACACAGCGGCCACAAATCTAAAGGAAAGAAGAAAATTGTGTTGATCATGGTCCTGCCCCTCACAGGGTCCCTGACCCTGACTCACAGACTCAGTGCTTCCTGTGCTGTAAGCCCATTTATTTGAGAGCTTTTCTCTGGGTTTTCCAGCTTTCCTACCTCAACAAAAATTAACAGAGTGTTGTGTACTTAGAATACCAGAGAGCAGTGATTGTGTGTTCAGATCAGGAACCACTTTATAAATAAACTGCCCTGAGAGCTGCTTGTTGTTATAATTACATACCACTGCTTAAAATAACAGCCGGTCATTGAAAAATGTCCAGCCAGAATTGGAATTTGTCCAGTCAAATCTTTGCCTTGCCATTCATTCTGAACAGTAACATTGAGCCAGAAACGAGGTATGACCAAGCTAAAACTAACTTGGCCGGTGATAATGACCAGTGACCGACCAGCCGTTATTTTAAGCCCTGCATACTTACCCATGTATCATCTTCATCTTCAGGCTCAGTTGGATAGTTAGGTCCAAGACATTCAACGTGGTAACCGCGCTGGCAGACATCACACATGAGGAGCTGTCAATCAAAGTTGGATATCAGTTAACATGGATTTTGTAATGGAGAAACTTCAGTATTGCCAAGTTCTTTTTTGATTACTAAAACAAACTGATATCAGAGATACATTTTTTTTAAATAATTCCTGGATAGAAATGGTGTGGGGTGGGATAGGGGGAAGGAAGGGGGGGTCAAGGGCAGATCCAGGGTGGATGATTGGGTGGCTAGCCACCCCCTTTTGGAGTTGAAAAATGATAAAGGATAAGGTAAAACCAAAAGGGCACTATGTAATGCCTTTCTGGGTAACAGCCAACCCCCCTTGAAATTATTCTGGATCTGTCATACGGCGATATTGATTATCAATAGTGCTTTAGTAGCATACCTTATCTTGAAGACCACAGACCACACACGTACTGCAGTTATCACAACACCATGTGCTTTCGTCCACTGGTTCCTCATCCAGACAATAACCATGGAATGGCTCGGCACATACTTTGCAGTAGAACATCTTGTCTTGTCCAGTGCTACCACACAAGAAGCATCCTTCTTGTACAGATTCTGGAATACCAGATGTGAAGCAAACACCAAAACCCTCCTTCCATATTGTTTCCTCTGAGGCATTATCCTGAAAAATGAAAGAGGATAATTTTTAGAACTCAGATATATTCTTGATTCTACTGGGAGTCAAGGATGGCATGGTAGTAGTGCACTCATTTATCACCTCTAGTCTCAGGTTTGATCCCTTGATTTGAGGGGTTTTCTCCAGGTTCTCTGGTTTTCCTCCCTCCTTAAAATCTAACAAGCTAAATCCCAATTTGATCTGTGAGTTAGCCATGCTCTGACTTAGATCAGCCCAGAGGTTGTTTCAGGGTTTTATCTGTGAGTTACCCATGCCCTGACTTAGATCAGCCCAGAGGTTGTTTCAGGGTTTGATCTGTGAGTTACCCATGCCCTGACTTAGATCAGCCCAGAGGTTGTTTCAGGGTTCAATCTGTGAGTTAGCCATGCCCTGACTTAGATCAGCCCAGAGTTTGTTTCAAGGCATTGATAAGATTTATCTACTGATTTACATTTGAAGATTTCGAAGGTGAAATAATTATATAATGTAATGTAATGCTCGATGAGAACTTTTGATCAACTTACACTCCACTGCAACTTTATCAGTGTACTACTATCAGTAGGTGGCAACCTCTTCTTGCTAATAAAATGTGGTTTTTCAATAACAGCTGCTGTCGTCTCAAACCCGTCTTCCTTGGTGTTATTTTTGTACTTTTTCGTGTGTTTGGCTTTGAGTTTAATCTCTTTGTTCTTCTTCTTCTTGGGAGCAACAGGTTTTGGCTTCGCTGACGTAACCTTAGCTTCCTTCTTCTGGATTGGTTTTTCTATTGTTTTTTTCACTTTCTTTGGTGATTTTTCTTTTGTACTTGAACTTGACTTCTTAGGTTCAAGATCTAAAAAACAAGTCATTATAGGAAGCAATAATGAGTCTTTTGTTAAATACCACCAACATGGCTGAGATGGCATAACGTGCAAACAAAGAATATGTCTTTACTTAAAGATCTTTAAAACTGTAACATTACAAGTCAACTTTAAATTACAATGAATCATGACAGGGGCGGCGGAAGCAGGGGGGGCGGCGGAAGCGGGGGGGCCAAGGGGCACTGGCCCCCCACTTATTTTTTTTGTAGTGCCCCTCCAATGATTTTCAGCTTCCGCAACTGCTGCATGAATCCTGACTGTAATTTTGGAATATGTCTTTACTTTATTTTTTAGCTTTAATTTGGAGAACATTATTTTTTAGAATGGGTGCCCAGGACCATCATAAATATTGCACTCTTTCTCTCGGCTTAGGAATATACATTATTTGTATCATAATCCTGCCCATTGTTCATTCCGTCTTCTTCAGTAACAAAAATTTGTTTTCTTACCTTGCTTGGTAAGCGACTCGACAGCTCTTGGGGGCTGTGGGTTAACACATCTGCGCTCACTATGAAATAAGAAAACATGTTTAAAATTTCTACTCTGCGAAACAGTACCTTTAGGAACTATAGAGGTTTCTCACAGCAGCCATGTTTAAGAGCAGGAACAATGCAATGTTTTTACATGACAAGAGAATTTATTTCCCAAAGGAAGAAATTTCTATTGTCTTGCCCTCTAACATGACTGACGTGAAAAACCTCTATCAATTTTTAAATTATGAAAACTAAGTTACATGATACACACCTGCAGGCCTGCTTCATTGAGCCTGCTCCACCAAACTTAGGTTTATCCCTAGAAAAAATAAAAATGCTGGGTCAGAACAGCACTGTATTATAGCCAGGATATAAATAATAAATGCTCTGATTGGTTCGCTCCTATGACAAAGAAATGAATGGAGTACATATGCCAGGGGTTTCAATAGAATGCGGCCAGCTATTTCATGATCAAATGGATAATCATTAATATTAACCTAGTGCAGAACAGCCACCGATTTTGTCAAGAGAGGTTTCTACTTTAAAAATTACTGAAACCTCTGATATGCAAAGATGAGCATTTTAGATACTCATATCTCAAATGGCATCTTGACCAATCAGAGCACTTCAATGTTAGAATTCAGTCATTTTATAAATATCACTACTGTTCACCCAATCCAAATGCTCAGACATTGCGTAACCATAGTAACATCATGACACATCCATTTCTTATTCATTCAAGATCTGTAGCATGACATATTCATATATATATATGAAAATATAATTCTTACTTGCAGAAAACACACTCCCCGCAGTCATCTTTAACCCTACATCCTGAGCACTTCTTGCATCTTGTCCGTCGCATTCCAGGAATCTTGGGGCACCTGTCTTCATCGACCGTCCGAACTCTTTTAATAACCTTGATAAGTTTTTTCTTTATCTTCCCATTTTTTAACCTAATCTTTTTAACCACTTTTATCACCTTTGTAACAACTTTCTTTTTCGGACTTTCTTTGAGTTCTTTTTTAATCAAAGCAAGTGGTTTATTACTTTCTTCGTCTTCACTGGAATGAGATTCATCATTACCTTCTATCTTTTCACTTCTTTCCTTTCTTGGTGCACTTTTCTTTGATTTTTCCAAACCAGTTGAGGTCCATGAATTTGGCTTCCAATCATCTCCACTAACGCCTTCATCTGCCTCACTTTCGTCACTGCTTGTTTCACTTTCTTCACTGGTTTCTTCCTCTAGTTCTTCCTCTGACTCCCCTTGTATACTATCTTCTTCATCCTTGCCGCTCTCACTCTTTTCAGGTTTCAGTGTGTCTTGTAGCTTTTGCTTTTCTTCCTGCCGTTGTTGCAAGCGTTTTGATCTAAAAGTACACTTCAATGCTTCTTCACTTTCAGTCTTTTCAACAGGTAAACTTGATTTTGAAACTAAGTTTTCTTCAATCTTCTCTTCCTGTAAACTAGAATCATTCTGAGATTGTTCATGCTTTTCTTTAACTTCCAATGTTTCCTCAACATCTTGATGAATTTCGTCTTTACTTTTTTCCACAATTGGTTGATTTTCTTTCAGTTCAGAGACTTTATTCTCCAACTTATTTTTCAGCTTTGAGTCTTCATTCTGTAGCGTTTTAGTTTTCTTTATCTTACGTTGTATATTCAATGGCTTTTTTCTCTCATCAAGGTGAGCTTCTTGACTCTGTGAAAGAAGGAATCAATTAAAAATGAAATATTTACAATTATATTCAAAACACTGAGCAAAAAATTGGCAAGAATCAATAATTATTGTTAGTAACAAAATAATTATTGATTTTTTAGAAATCATTATTCAATATGAAGTGGCTTTACCAACCTTTGGGATCAACTTGCCTTTTGCTGAATCTGAAACTAAACGAATGAATAAATTTAAGACTAACTTTTAAGGTAAATAATTATTGTGTGCAGTATGGAATAATTTTTTGATAAATATTAGATGAAGAGAGTAAGAGATGATGTGCCATAGGTAGAGAATGGCTATCGGTATTGTAAATTAAAGTTCAGCAAAATGGTAATGAAACTTAGGTATAGTTTTTCTTGGACTTGAATGTAAGATGTATGGATAAATATGTAAATTGTATAAATGAATAATTTGTACCCTAATAATAATCATGAACCAAATGAAATGAACTGTCTAATGTTATCGAAAAAAATAACAAGCAAACAAAAATGTCATTTATTCATTGAACCTGCGATAAAAATGTTGCAACTATTCTTGACCATTGAACCCTTAGTTTTTATTTCTGATTATTCAATTGCTGATCGCCCTGAGTCTTTGCTAGAATCCTATGACACATTTAAGTACATGCACACTGACTAGCTATGGGTATACGGCATAGAAATATTCAATTGCTAGAAAGCATAATGTAATGACATACAATCAGAAACTGACACTTGGCTTCACAAATCCGAAGACATCTGCTTTTATCATGAATTACAAGTGGATGCTTTCTTCAACCAATGCACTTCCCTATGAAACCCTATCTTATAGAATTCTTCCATCTTGGCCCCCCTCCCCTCCCTGTCCCAAATTAAATGGGACAAACACATAAATAACCCCAATTTTCAGAACTCTAAAGCATAATAAAGCATTTTTATCATTTCTCTTAAGAATCAGTAAACAAATTAAAGTTAAGTGTCTAAGTTTTTCCAACATTTAAGAGTTTTTCCAATTTCTGAATTTGAATGAATGACATATCATGTATGATCAATGCATTTGGCAAGGTTTCATCTTCACACCTGGGAAATGTTTTAGTACCAAATTTTCAGACTACCTGGAAAATATTTCCACTATCGTACTCAAAACTGGATACCTACCTTTAGATCCGTTTCCAGCTTCGTCAACACGTTGGATTTTCGAAACAGGCATCTCGCCATTTTCCAAACTTCGTTTTTTGGGCAGAATTTTTGTCAACGTGGGGTCTTCCTTGTTCTTAGGTCCAACTTTCGAAGTTGTTATGAAATCATTATAATCCAGTTTCTTTGCCTTCACTACTCGACCAGATCTTGATCTCACTTCAGATCCATCTGTTTTGATAGGAGGTTCATCCACAGGTTGTGGAGGTGGTTTGATGGTTATAACTTGCTGTTGTCTGCGAATCTGCAGTGACTTACCTCCTTTAGCCCTAGCAAGCAACATTTTAGCCACCGACTGAGGCTTTCTCTTAGCAGGAGGAATGCTATTTTTACTACTCTCTGGAGCAGTTATGTCTATAATATCTTTATTACTATTAATATCATTAATCGGTCTTTCCCCTCGCGGAGCAAAATTGAACTTTACTTTGGACGTCGACTTCAACTTTGGCGAAGGTTCTGTTGTCTTTGTAGTCACTTTAGTTGGTGAATACGTATACTTCCTCTCGTAACTCTCCCTCTTCCTGTACTGCTTAGCATAGACATTTTCAGATTTAGAAAGCTTATTTCCTTCTCTTTCTTCCTTAGGGTTCTTTTTATCAAGTGGAATTTGTGAGAAGGATTTTTTGGGAGAGTTCCACGACAGATCTGATTGTAAAGAAAGGACGCCATGTTTTCCTTTATTACCAAACGTTCTGGGAGAACTGCTGGTCGGAGATGTAACGTTTCGATACGCAATAAGCCCTAAATCTTCTGAACGGAATCCATAAAAGTCTTCCTCCTGTATAAATAAAGAAGAACAGACCGTTAGCGATACATCACCAGCATGCCGATAAAGAAACTTGGTCAACAACAAAACGGCGCGGGAAGAAAATTGAATCACCTCATCGTCTGAACTACCAAAGATCTCTCGATAACGACGGGCAGAAATAACATGTGGTTTGAATTCCTGGGAATTCAGTTGTTTCTTTTTGTGCTTGAGGATTTTTGACTTGAACTGATGGGTATTTCTAGGGTTTTTAGGCGGTCTTCCAACCTTCCTAGCCCCTTGAACCTTCAAGCGCGCCATCTTGTAATTTGGTGCTTGTCCTGTTCTACCGTGAGCGCATGGGTACAACAATAGCTTAACCTCATTATAACATCCCGTTTGATTGGCTAATAAATTTAACGCTTTCTTTCCTCCAACTCCTTAAAACTATATCTAACAATACATATTGCAAACAAGCACACTCAAAATAACTTTTTTCTTCGATTTTAGTGTAAATTTAGCAAACCCATACATCTACTTGAAGTACTTCCTGAGATTAAGGTATGACGTTTCAGCCAATCAGATGAGAGCTTCTATACACTTTTTACAAGACATATATTTCTCTGTCGCGGCATACTATGTTCCCTACGGCTCATGGGAGGAACAAGTCTTCAGGAAAAAAATAATTTATTTATACAAATTTCATTTAACAGGGGTCTAAAATTGTAAAACAATGACCTTTAACAATATCGTACTCGAAAATATTAAGTAAGATCAAAGTTATGAATAATCGAAATTTTGTTTTTTTTCGCCTCCTTCGGTCCATCCAAGGACGGACCTCTATTCGAGGATTTTTCCCTCAAAAATATTGTTTACGGCTAACTAAACTTTTCCACCTGTTAGTCTATCGTTCTGTAGCTAGATGATATCATTTTTTTGTGTTTAGATTCAAGGATAGTAATTTTTTATCTAAATGTTTAAATTGATTGATTTTTTTTTTTAATTCGACCGCATGGCCACAAATCTGGTTTGACTGAGCCAGACACAAGGAAGGCGAAAAAATTACCATTTCTTGGTTCTTTATGCTTTTAGAATCCTTTTAAAACCACGAATTATCAATATTTAGCAAACAAGTATTATTATTTGAAAAATATTCGCCAAGGAACAGAATGCTGAGGCCTTTTTTCCTAGGTTTGCTTCGAGTTGTCTGTGCGGGTTTTTCCCCTCTTCGTGAAACTTCGTGAAATCTTTCTTCCAAACTGAGTCAAATTTTTGACTAAGCAAAGTTTCTTTTTACGAAATTTCCTCCGTTCTTACACTTCTCGACATGTATTATTAGAAAAATAGCAATATAGAGCATTTGAGTGAAATACCAGACATATCTATAAACGTTTCTAGGGTTTTTAGCATAAAATCCGAGAAATTGCAGGACGTGTCGTTCTGTTACGCAAAAAAAATACGACTTACCAGGATTATGTTGCACCTTTTTGGCCAAGTTACTCAAAATAGTTTAGAGATTCCTTTCCGATGTCGATGCAAATACGCGCAATGTTTCCTTCTGCATTCTGCTGACATGCGTTCGCGCTTGTACAAGCAACTTAAGCACGAATCCTCCCGCAATTTTTTGAACTCTCGTGTTCGTTCGATAAACACGGCAATAGATTGTATAATTCTAAGTTTGCTAGAGTATATGATCACATAGATTATGTCACAGACGTCCATGTTATGACGGCGAAAAACCTCAGGGAATCACCATTCGATAGCGATCGGACCCAGTCCCCACGTTGGGCCCAGGTTCGCGCAGCGGTAATTCCTTTGTTACCATGGGATCTCCTAACTACGCCCACTAGGATTGACAAGCTTGGTTCATCATATTTCACTAAAAGGGAACCAAAATACCAACAGTTCCTTACTCAACAGTATAGCTAGATGCTTCAAAACCCTGAATAACGCAGAAAATGTCTCGTGAATCAAATTGTTGCTCTACGCAAAGGAAATTACAGCGAACGCCAGTTTTCATACGTAGTCAATATCACTGAAAGACTGACAAATGTCTGAGAAAGTTTGCAAGAAGATATATACTGTTCAGCAATAAGGCTGGATTTCACTTATCCGACTGATTTGCTTTCTAAAACCTCGAGAGCTCTAGTAGAGTAAGTTCTTTCAGAAATTTCCAATTTTTTTGCTCGTAATCTCAGAACCACTCTTTACGTCTTTTTACAGTAAGAAACATTTGGGCAAACAATGATGGCTTTTCATAGCTACGTCCAAAAGTAAGGAGATGGGAGTTCAGAGGCTGAATTTTCTTTAGGGAGCTAGATATATAGTTAAGATAAGAAATGAACTTGGTGCAGAACATGAACGGAGTGGAGTGCACATTGTCCAATCCAATATGGCGGAGATTGATCACGTGACTGCTAGTGTGAAAGAGAAACAACAAACCAACACCCAGCAAACAAACAAATAAATAAACAAATAAACAAACGAAGAATAAGGAGGAGAAAGATATTGAATCATTTCCCAGTGAGTATCTCTAATTCCAGTGATATCAGGCACGAGGTAAACTATGAAAGAAGACCATTATTTAATTCTGAAGTTTAATTTTTACTATTCACTTACAAAGTCATAGAATACTATATTTTAGTTAAAAAAGTATGTACAACAATTTGTTGGGTATTTCAAGAAATATTTCTTGGAAAACGAGTACGGTACGGTGGTCCTAGAGAAGTTTAGTAGGCTTGCAAGGAAAACCTCAGCTTACGAGTGGGCGACTAACTTAAGCGAAGCGGTCGTTTGTGGTCGAAACAGGATTTAATGGGAATACGTGGAAGAAGGCTTTTACCCAACTTGGTCAAGGCGGTCACCTGTGATCGTTCAAGATAGGTTTAACTGGACAATTTACTGAGTCCAGCGTGGTGACATAGGTAGTTTCCGTCAAGAGGAAGTCCCTCAACCTTTCTTCCACAGCGTTTTATAGACAATTAATAATGGAATCTCGCTCTTCCTCGAGAAAAGTTCTTAAAATAACTTCGATGTTTTCTTCACTTCGAGAGACCTGCTTCTCCATTGAAGCCCTGAAGTCTTCTTTAGCACCTTTGTTCACACCTCGGGTCACTGTACGAGACCTTAATCAAAAAATACAGTCAGACTATTAGACTCCCATCAAGTTGCACCTGCTACTTCACTAGATGTTCACCGTTGGTTAGCGCGGACTGCGAGGCCGGCCGGAGAGATAAAATGAAGCCAGAGGCAAATTATCAAATAAGGAACGGAAGATGGAAGCGAGTAGTTGCTTACCTTGAGGATGATATTGGCTTGGGAAGAAGTTCTAACTTGAGAACTCCTTCGCTACTCAAATATGAAAACTCTTCCAAAATGTCAATATCTGGTTTTATTCGAATCAAGGAAGGATACCCCAAAATTGAAACTAACCAGATACCAAAAAATAGATAAGAGGAAATGTTAAAGTCCAAAAACCATACCGGAGAGCGATAGCAACCATCTTGTCCATTGGATTGAAGAGAAGTCCAACCCTTGACTAAGATCTAGAAAGGATCAAACTACAGGCCCCTCGGTTGACTCTGAAAGTCTCGCCCTTCCTACTGATTAAGCCACACTTTGCCCTCAGGTTGTATATGATAGTGAAATGGGACAAAACGCGGCACAGTCATGGAACGGAATTGACGACATCCTATGAACCAATTACTGCTATAGATCACTGTTCAACCAATCACATTGTTATGATACGGCAGCGTCACGGTCACGGTACTGCCTTCAATTAAGCTGGATTTTCATTTACCTAATCGAACCAGATCAAGAAGGGGTGCCTTTGATCGAGCAATGAATTGCTAAACATCAAATTGAATTGAATTTTTTTTAAACAGCTCAACTTATATAAAGGATACTGACAATGTAATTGAAGAATTTCCGATATGTGAGCCCGCCATGTGACCGAATCCTGTCCAACAGCTCGAAGAACGTTTGGTCTTCTTTGGGCCAATCATATTGTAGGAGTATAATCATGTGACCAACGAGATCTCCAGAACGAGTCTCGTGGGAAATTTTTTGCTGGTGAAAATGAGAAGGTACAAAAAACAATAACACATGTTTGGAAAATATTCTGTAAGAGTAGGAAAAGCATCGTTTTCAAATGGCTTCCGTATCGGAGCCTTGTGATTGGACGGCGTCGGTTTTCAGGCTGTTTGATTGGTTGTTTGTGGGAAGCCAATTAAGTGTGAGGATAAATTCAATGAAATATGGTCAAGAATCTCTAAAACCCGTACAAAGTTTCTCCTCGATCACTACTCCTCCCAACAGTAGGTTACCCAAATATACCCAAATGATGACGTCACTGATGACGTAATGATGAAATATAAGGTCACGTGAGACGCCTTACTTTGAAGCATGTGATCAGGAGGCGAACGCAGAATGACAGAACTTCTCCTTCTGTACATGGAACGAGCTGTAGAACTCGACCTAAAAAATAAAATAATCAATATTGTAATTTATCAGAGGGAGTAAAATTAGAAAGTAATTGTGCTACTTTACTTGATAAATAAACACTTAGTGGTACCTGGAGAAATGAGCTGTGAGGGCCCCATGGTACTTGTGTCCCTGTTAGATGAGCCCTGCATGGTTGAGATCCCTCTCTTGAGGGACTTGAGATCAGTAGTGTTGATACTCTGGGAGCTAAAAAACTGCAATGCATCGAGAGCTTCTGCACATGAATTCTGAAGAAAAGGAAAGGAAAGAAAAGAAGTTGTAGAATGGAAAAATTGAAAGAGGGTAAGGGATGGGGGAAAGATAAAAAAGGCAGGAAGAGAGGAAAGGACTGCAAGGGAGGATATGCAAGGAAAAAAAGAAAGGGAAGAGGTGGAAGTGAAGTAAAAGGAAGTGAAGAGGATGTTATGAGTGTATATTGCTTTAGAAAACCAGAGTGAAGGTGGGAGAAGGGAAGGCAAGTTGATTGAGGAGGAAGACAAGAGTAACATGATAGATTGGAGATTTTTAAATAAAAAAAAAAAGATGAGATTTCTGAAGCTGAATAACTAACCCTGTATTCTCCAAGATAAAAGTAACAACAAGACATTTGTAAACTCCCGCGGATGAATATCTAGAAGATCATCAGAAAAATCATGTATTTTATAATCATAATAAAGAACAAAAAGAATTGAAAAAAAAATTGAATATGCAAAAAGTATTAACCTCCTGCTGTGCCAAGGGATCTGACTCCAGGTAACTTTTCTGTTCTTTAAGAAAGTCAACCACCTTCTTGTACTTGGCCTGTTTAATCATGAACACAAAGACACTATATTGAAAGGGAAGATCTGACAGGGATGTATCCAGGATTTTCCAAAGGGGGTTGGGGGGGGGGGGGGGGGTGCACAAATAGAAAAGCCACCACTTTGTTTATCCCCTCCAAAATACTGAACCAAAAAAATTTAGGGAATGTTTCTGGACATTATAATATCAAATTCATCCCATTATTTTTTATCTCTACAGGCAATAATTTATTGTCAGCATCCTTTGGATAATTTACTTCCCCACAAGTATCTAAAGGATGCCGACCCTTGGAGAAAGGAATGTAGACTAAAACGTTGGTGTTTACAATATTTTTTAGACTGTCGCGTGATCAAAAAACCATCCCTGTGGGCTTGAAATTTTAACAGTGTAATTGAAACTCTACCTGTTTTGATAGTAAGTGGTCAAATTCTTTTATCAAATACCTTGTAAACCATCCTGTCTACTTTGAAAGATTCCATCCAAATCCAGTGATCAATATGCCATTCTGCCAGTACGCGAGTGAAACCTAAAATCAAAACAAAATGGTGATGATACATTCCCTGATGTTAAGACTGCATGCAGGCACTGCAACTTCACAGGGGTTCTTCGGGATTAGCTGCCCCATGTTTTTGCTAAAAATGATTTTCTGCCATGAGTTGCCTTAAAGTGCATATAAGGGTTCGCCAGTTTGTATTTAATATGAAAGTTCTGACCCTAAAAATCACATAATCAATAATTTTTTTTTGATTCTGTTGCGATTTCATTATTTTTTTGATGGTCAAAGTTGGTAAAACGAAGTAAAAAGCCGAGTGACCTTGAGAGTCTGGGACTAGTTGTTGGTGACGTCATTTACGGGACTCGTTCATTGAAAACACTTGAAATCTATGGGTCAGAACTTTCATATTAAACACAAACTGGCGAACCCTTATAATAATGCACTTTAAGCTTTGACATGACTTTAATGCACCTCCAAACTGTGGCACTGGAAATTGCATTTCTGAGAGCCTCAATTTCAAAATTTTCAGGGGGGTAAAAGCATTCTCCTTGACCCCCAGATTAGCTCCCCCCAAAACACACTCAAAACTATGCTCCGTGGTCCCTGTCTTGCAATCCAAGAGAAAAAGTAAGATAATGGTACATACGAAACCGTACATACTACAAGGGAGGATAATTTTTCATGTCGTTTTTTTTTTACTGATATTTGGAATTTATAGATTTTGCATCAGTTTTAACATCTTCAAGTAAAATTCTTACCACTCTTGTAGTCACTGTGAGTGTTGAGAATGTGCCATGTGTCGACAGAAACCACAAATTCATCTGGAAGACTTGTGCTGACATTACCACAATCTAATACATTGAATCAAGGTAGATACACAAATTATCAAAAACAACAATAGACCTTATTTGTTTGGTCGCAGGCTTGGGCTAAAAATAATGGCTGCTCAATTGCCAGACATGATGACATATCAGTCGACTGTGGCTGGCCGAGAAGATGCATTTGGCTAAAAGGCATTTAGCTGGACAAGTCCCAAATTTGGCCAGACGTTTTTCATTGACTGGCCATTTATTTTTTAGCCATAAAATATAAAGCCTCCTTACTTTTATTGACTGTTATGGTAGCTGTTTGTTTAGCCCTTGAATCCTCTTTGGATGGAGATGATGGTGCCTGTTGATTAAAAAGATGAATCAACTTATTCAGTTCATTATTTCCAAAGTGCATAAAACGTCATAGGAAACCATCTTATTACATACCGTTCCACCTTTCTTCTTCTTCTTTTTAGGAGCTGAGCTGTAATCACAAACATGTTAGAGTGATACTTCTATCTAACAGACACCCTTCATTTAACAAACAGGTAGTTGCATGATCCAGAAATCTTCTTTCAATATTTACAGTAAAAAAAAACTCTATTTAGCAGGAAGCCCTTTATTAAGTGGACACCAGCCAAGATTCTGAAGGTGTTCACTTAATAGAGGCACCACTGAGTGACTGTACTCAGAGTTTACAGAGTATTTTTTCTTTTCATTGTAGAATAAATATTGATTTGACTGACCTTCCTTCAGATGACGCCCCTCCTGCCCAGCCATCTATACTAGTTTTATCAGCACCCATATCCTCTAGTAGAACTAATGGCGCACTTGATGTGAGACATGGGTTGACTGAAATAAAAAATAGCCCAAGTTAGACAAAGAAATGTGCAGATAGGTGTGTTCCAGGGCTAAGATGTACAGTAACTAAGATGTAAAGTCCAAGATGTAAAATTTTGCCTCAAAATTAATTTACAGTACTTTTCATTTCTCTGTGAGCTACGGACTCAAGATGTCTGGCATTTTGGCTTCTGTCAATCAAATTTAGGATTGGCCGAGTTCATTCACGAGAGCGATAAAGAAATTTTGGTGTGAAAATGGCTGTTTAGGCATGGAAATTTCCTTATTGCTCGATTGGAATGAATTCGGCCTATTGTAAGTTTGATTGACAGAAGCCAAAATGCCAGGTGTCTGGAGCTTGTTAGCTTGTTAGGTCGCAGAAATATGAAATGTGCTGTAAATCCATGGTACTAGAGGTTTTTCCAGACAAATTTTGTAAAACCTAAGCAAATAGTTGCTTTTTCACAACCAGAGCATGTCATATCGTAGCTATGTTGCAATACACTATTTTCAATTGAGGCAGTCCAAATTTTGAATGTTATTATCATATTCATTTGTTAAAGGGGCACTTGGATGAAAACGCCCCATATTTTGAAAGTCCGAATAGTTCAAGTATTTAAGAATAATATGACTCAATCATGATTATGAAAACCAGATTGGCAAGAATTTTAGACTGGGAGCCACTCGCAGTTGAGAAATTTTGGTTTAAAAACTAAAAGAACAATAGGGTTGAGTAAATGACATCATTTACTCACAATTTAGATGCTGAAAAATATATATAATTTTTATCTGCAAATTTTGACTGTGAAGAAAATGTGTTGCTTGGCTACTATTGGGGCCATATAGATAAGTTTAACCGAGTTTCAAGGCATTTCCAATTTTCATCGATTTTCATCCAAGTGCCCCTTTAATATTTCAGTAATGGCTAAAAATAAAATAAACTTAAAAAAATATATATAAAACACTATAATATGAATTTTGTCTTATTACTTACCTCCAGCATCAAGTTTATTAACAACCTTACAATACTCCCAAACAGACTGAAAAAATATGATAATAATGGCATAAAAAACTCCAGTTTTCTCCTGAGATTCATTAATATCCCTTTCTGTTGTTCCATGTTTTGCCGCCTTCTTCAGCCAATGATGAATTTCTGAAATACATGACCATCTTTCTTTGATGCTCCTAAAAATAGAAATTATTTATTAGGACTTTAAAAAATATACATAAATGCAATATTGGGATACCTGTGGTAACAGTTGACACAGGGATACCAAAATGAAATAAAATGAATTTGAAAATTTCCTTTATTTTCAGCTTACCTGTGCACCACAGGGTCTAACATGTCCTGTGTCCTCAGAATTTCAGTCCATCCACACTTCTTAGCCACTAAACAGAAGATGTCAAAAAGTGATCCCCAGGGACCCCTCCCTTCTTGTACACTTGTTACTATTTCCCGTTTATCTTTGACTTGAGGCACAAGTGCAGCAGTAGGTGACAGGAGTTGTGCTTCTACAGGGTTGGGTAGGTAAGTGGCACAGAAAGAATAGAATTGTATGCTGAGTTCTAACCATCTCAGGATTGTCTGTTGTGAAATTCCTGGCTGAGGTCCCTATGTTGAAAGGGATGAGAAATGAAAGTTACAATGCCATCATTATCATCTACACCATTGTCATCATGCATAATTATTATCCTAATCATTATGCATCAGAATCTTTATCACGATCCTACATCAATATCATCAGGTATCATCATGTATCTTGATCACAGTCACCATCATGCATCATCATTACTATCATGCATCAATATCATTATCATCATTAACACTATCATAATATTATGTCATTGTCTTCACTGTCATGCATCATTATCATCATGCATCATTATTCGGGAGTGTAGCCAGGATTTTTTTTGGGGGGGGACAAAACCTGTTTTCAGAACATCAACCAAAAAACTGGCCAATAAAAAAGGGCCAACAAAAAAAATGGCCAACAGGATGGTCACCCCTGATCATATCTTTATCCTTATCTTCAGTTACCAATACCAATATTATTTGAACTTCATAAAGGAAAAAGTTTGGGGGATAAAGAAATTGGCATAATAGCTACATGTAGGCTATGAATGCACTGCATCCTTCCTCAGATCTTCCCTTTCCCTCATAAAATTTCCCTATCTATTTGAGATGTATGGATATCTATAACTATACATTATGATTCCATCATCGATCATCATTATCATCATTGTCACTATCATAATCCATAATAAGTACACAAGGCCCGTACCTCTTTTTTTGTTTCGGCAGACCAGTTTTCTGTGATAACAACACTCTCACTTGTCAACAGATGAGGCAGCACATCACTAACTGTAAATACAAGAACAATTAGTATGAAGAAAAGATATCACCCAATCATATAAATTAGACTGAAAATAATTTGTTAAAGAAAAAAATATTTGCTGGTTTCCTTGTAACAGACTCTTTATCTTTATATAAATGGTGAAATCTGAGATTAAGCCTCAAATATTTTAAGGGAATCATAGGTGGAATAGTGGTAGTGTACTGGTCTTCCACCTCTCTGGTCTCATGTTTGATACCTGGACTTGGCATCACATGTGAGTAGAGTTTGTTAGGTCCCTCCTTTCAAGAGTTTTTGTCTGGGTTTTCCTCCCTCCGCATGCACACAATTCTAATTCAAGGTGAGAGTATATAGTCATGCCCTAAATTTGATCTGCCCAGAGGTTGTTTCAGGGTTCAATAAAATTTGAAGGTTTTTGAAAGGTATGCCTGTTATAACCCACCCTCTCTATATTATGTGCCCCTCTCTCAAATAGTATGATATCAATATAACAGAATCATACCAACCTAATAGCTTTCTGTATGGATTCAGGGGGTTTGTTGGATACTCTGAATTCTCTGCATCTATCAACATCTCAGTCAAAGTAATCTGGCAAAAAATAGAGTTAATAAACATCTTCATGACAGATTATAAGACAGACTGTTATCATAAAATTTAAAAATTTGTTACCCCATTCTTAGGAATAGAATCTGAGAATCTTCTCATTAGTAGGAGCATCATGCGACATTTTTCAATGCAATCTTTGCACCGTCCTGAAACAGACAAAATATAATTAATGAGCTACAGTTATAAGACAAAGAAATGATACTGTCTTATTCGTTTGTCTCATGATTGAGAGTAGAGGACTGCGGCATTTCGATTACAAGCTGCTTCTTCATCAGGCGATGGTGTAGTAATAATACAATACAGTGGAGTCCCATTAACTCAAACCTCCTAAGGACCAACAGGAGAAGGTTTTAGAAATGGTAGTGTTACACTAGTAACTAAAACAAATCCAAGGGATGTAGTCTCAAGTTCAAGATGGGACTCCACTGGAAAACAAAAATGAAGTGGATGCTGATCAGTTCCATTCAACTTAGAAACACAATCAAACACTTCCAAACCTGCTGCTTGAAGAAGTATTTCTCTTTGAGCATCCTGAGGGAGACTGTTAAACATTTCTTGAAAAAAAGAAAAATTGAATTTTAATAATAACTCATTTATTCATATTACTAGTAACTCCAGCAAATTTGGCATGCCAGTACAATAGACCTAGTCTTTACTTTGGGTGTAATGTTTTCCCATTTCAGATAATATGTTATTCCTAAGAGTATATCATGTCTTTGTTTAACGGTTCAAGGCTTACAATAATGGCTGGTCAGTTGGTGGTCATTATAACCAGGCAAATTAGTTTTAGCTCAGTTGACATACCTCATTTCTGGCTTAATTTTACTGGTCAAAAAGACAAGATTTGACCAGACAAGTTTCAATTCTGGCCAGACATTGTCTGTTTACCAGCCGTTATTTTAAAACCATGTATACGTAGTTGAACATGAGAAGACACATAGATATGGATACAACTAAAGAATTAATCTTATTCTCAAGAGATTACACTAAAAATCTATCCCATACACTATTTAAATCAACTATAAAATCTTGTTTCCTTCAAACCTACTCAGGCTAATCTGATATTATCTTTATTCACAATTCAATCACATTCTGTATTAATTTTGTACGTTTAAGAGGTATCCTAAAAATCTTTTTTTTTCCTATGTCATAGATATTTTTTTCTTTTTTCTTGTGTGAATTTATTGTTTAATGTAATTTTTCATTATAATAATGAAAAATTATTATTTTTCCTTTTGCCCTACCTTGTCTATATATATATATATATAGCTTGATTAGCTGTATATAGTTATTCTGAGCTACTTTTACCTTTTTTCTCAATTAAATTTATATATTGTAAAACTATTGTATCGTAGGGTAAAATTTGTTGTTGTTGTTGTTGTTGTTGCTGTAGAATGACACATGGTCTAAATTGGTAAAAACATTACACCCAAAGTGATAAAGAGGTATACATTTTTTACCTTTTAGAAACACTCCCTGAGGATCAATTTCATTTCTTTCCAAAGCTTCTGTGATATTCTGGATATCCTCCCATAATAAACTTTCATTTGGAAACTGTACAAACCTGTAAAATGTGAACAAATATGAAACAAAATATGTGTCATTGTTAAAATGAGAAAGAATTCTGGACCAAATCTTAGATTTGAGTGCTTTTCATTTATAATTTTATTACAATATTATAATAGTAAGAAATATTATCATGCTGTTGCAATTCTGAATACTTACATGTCATAAAACAGTACTGCAGACTCCTTCACTTTCTTGGCATTTCGTTCAATGTTATAAGCCACATGCTGGAAGCAAATTGAATACAGGAATGAACAACTGAATAAATGAATACATGAATGTACTGTAGGAATAAACAGCTGAATTAATGAACAAATGAATGTAGGAATGAACAGCTGAATGAATGAAAAAATGAATGGAGGAATGAACAGCTGAATTAATTAATGAACAAATGAATGTAGGAATGAACAGCTGAATGAATGAATAAATGAATGTAAGAATGAACAACTGAATGAATGAACAAATGAGTGTAGGAATGAACAGCTGAATGAATGAACAAATGAATGAATGAGTGAATAAACAACTGAATAGAATAAATTAGAATGAACAAATGAATGAATGAATGAATGAATGAATGAATGAATGAATGAATGAATGAATGAATGAATGAATGAATGAATGAATGAAATAAGTGATAAAGAGAAGTTGAGTAAAAAGGTGGAAAGAAACAATTAAAAAACAAATCAATGTTTGCATCAGTATTTTCAACCATACATGTTGTATGTATGTAAATGTATGCATATAGTGTACCCTCTCCATGGTAGGGGGTTGTGGTTAGAATGCACTAAACATACCCTCTACAGACCTTCCCTAACCTTTGAAAAGCAAATCCCCCTTCGCTGGAGGAGATAGGTTAAAACAAAACTTTAATAATATATGGATCAATTTGGGTTCCAAACAAAGTGTACAGTTTACAAATATTAACCTGAACATGGAAGTCTCTTGGATACAGTGTTTTTGCCGTGAGAAGCCATGACTTAGCCTCATACAAATCGTTGAGTTTCAAGCTCTGTTTTGCCCTATCAACCAGCCATTCTGCCGTAGAAAAACCTCCAGGTCGATTGACAGCAAGATTTTCACTTGTAGCCGCCATGTTGGATGCGCAACTAGTCTGGGGACTGGTACTTACACAGGAAGCCCAACCTAAAGTTCTATGATGAACTTCGTCATTGCAATATTTAAAATAAAATAGAATGAAGAAAAACAGTACAAAGACCTAATAATATATTCATAGGAGAAAATTTAGTCAATATATTCATATTCTTCTTTTAGGATAACGTTTAATATAAAAAAAAGGTCAAGAAAAATGTCTGAAGATCTCTAAAAAATAAATAAAATATTAAACCGTCGAGAAGGCTCCTTAAATTTATACCGTTAATATTGTATTTGATTTGCTCTAAGTAGATTATCGAAACCTAAACTTTTTGTAAAATAAATTTGCACTTTAGAAAATAAAGCTGGGCTTCCTGTGTTTGTCCGTCTCCCCTTGGATTACCAAAGGTCCGCCCCGCAGATAAGTGATTCTCTTTCGAACTAGACACGAGGTAAGATGGCGGACATTTTTCCTATTAAGACCAACAAAAGCGCTTATTATTTCTATTCTGGCTCATCTTGTTACTATTTTTTACTCGAAAACACAAGTTTAAATATTGCTTCTAACAATATTATGCCAATTTTTAACTTACTTGGCCAATAATCACATAAAAACGTTGTGTAAAGATGATGTGAAATTTCTTGTAATATTTTAGATCTGAGTATTTTTTAAGCAATTGTGTTGCTTTTCCTATTACCAATAGTTTTTAGTCTTTATTTTTGTATTTGAAACATTTTTTAAGGGAACACATTTAAACACAACATAAAGTTTCCTCTTGTTGGATGACAACTGTAGTCACTGATCCCATTTATGAATGAGCTTAAGATGTGATGCTGGATTTATTCCTTTGAGTTCAAGCTCACTATAGTGTCTTAGAGCAGATTTCATATCAATGTGAAATGTTACACTATGGTTACTGTCACGACACAATTCTCAAGATCCTTTGAACCAATCTCAGCACAGGATAATTTGGTCCAATCAGAATGCCAAGACATGGCACTTCACCGTCATGGCACAACATGTTCCTACATACTATGTGCTGTTCATAGTAATATGAAATTTGCTCTATAGAGTGACCACTGGAGTAATTGATGTGCATTGTTGTTTTCCAGGTTGATACATTTCTGCCGTCATCATGCAGATCTTCGTTAAGACCCTTACGGGTAAAACTATCACCCTTGAGGTGGAGCCCAGTGACACTATTGAAAATGTCAAGACCAAGATCCAAGACAAGGAAGGTATATGAACTATGAACACTATGTTCACATTAACAACTCACTAAACATGGAATTGTATGGTTTGCATGTAAGCGTGAGCACTAGACATCAAAACATGTCCTAAATGTCTCCGAGACCACCTTTTACACTAACGTTTTAACTGACAAACATTCAAGTTTCAGGAGAGAGTTAGGACATGTTTTGATGTTTGGTGTTTAAGCATAGATGCAAACGACTGTATATAGTATAGGAGTTGTGCTCTGGTAATGTGCTGCATCACTGCTATATGTGCTCATGGGTTTGATCCTTGCCTATTGTTTGTAAGCAGAGTTCTCTCCTGTGCTTTGAGGGTTTTTCTCATTAAGTTCTCTAGTTTTCCTCCCTCCAAAAATTCAGCAAATAAAAACGAATTCAGTCATGTTGAGAAGGCAACCAGTTTTTAGCCAACGCTATTAATTGTTACCCTTGTAAAGGTAACAGACATTTGTGTCTAGGCTAGTAGATACTAGTAATCATTATTTTTTCATTTCACTGTTGTTGTCTTACAATTAAAATTATTTGATTGAGAATCCTCCATACTTCAAACATTACTAGTGAACAAAAGAAATAACACTCAAGGGAATGGTATGCAATATGGAATGGGAAAACCATGCTACTTCCACTGGGTTGGGTCAGTTGGGTACAGGCCTGTTAAACAGGAGGTCATAGGTTCAAGTACCAGATGGACTGTCAATCAGGGTCTTGTAATAACTGAGTAGAAGATGATGCCTTTGCTCTAAAAATATCTGCAAAAATTAATGGTTAGACCTTTGGCATATCTTGTGAGACCATGAACATAGAGGGACTCAAGAGTCTTTAAATAACTTTCAGGGTTCCCACGGTCAGGGAAAAGTTAATGAATTTAGAATTCTTTTCAAGGTCAGGGAATTTTGATTTTGATCAGTGAATTTTTGTAATTTACCCAAAAGTCAGGGAATTCTTAGTTGGGCTTCCCGTGGTCAAACTACCTTTTTTTGTAAAATAAATCCACATTGTGGTCATTGAAAAAAGTTTTTTTGGTCATGGAATAGTCAGGGAATTTTTTCCCCAGATGGTTTGGAACCCGGACTGCTTTGTCTTGCTGTCCTTTAATGAGAGAATGGGATGGGTCTCAGAGGCAGAGTAATAGACCTAATCACCTTCATTTGTAATGTGATGTTTACAAGATGTTCCCTGGAGAATTGTTGTTTTATCTTTCTGAAATTTCATAGTCATGTGGATGTGAAAATATCAAAGAAACAAATCTCCAGTGAACATCAGGTGAACATCAAATGGTTTGAATTGGGAAATTTAAATAGGAGGTGATTAGGTCTATAGTATGCTGATTCCCCCCCCCCCCCCACTTTTTGTAATTTGTCCAATAAAAATGGGTATTCTTACCCCCATGAAAAATCCAGCCTCCAGCTCAAAATTTGCATTTGTTGTTACAAAATGGCCATTACATTCAGGTATTGATATCTTGATTTTCTTCTCCCAGGTATTCCTCCTGACCAACAGCGATTGATCTTTGCTGGAAAGCAACTTGAAGATGGACGCACCCTCTCTGACTACAACATCCAGAAAGGTTGGTGGTGACTCACCCATTAGCCATTCTGAGGTTGAGGTAAAAACTGGGTTGAGTTAGCATTGCATTGCATGGTGGGACTGTTTTGGGGGATGGAATAGATGCTGTCTTGGAAATGTCCCCCTAAAACAGTCCCACAATGCCAACTCAAACTAGTTTTTTCCTAAACCTCTGAATGCCTAATATTAAGTATTCAACAACTTTCAGATCACTGGTTGGTGAATTTCTTTCTGTTAAGTGGTGTGATTTGGTTGTTATTTTATATGATTTAAACCAAACAGTAGATTTTGTCATTCTGATTTTGGTTCTTGTCATAAATATTCATTCCAACGACTTAATGTCGAACGAAAGAAAACCCTAAAAAACATGTTTACTATTTCAAAGATAAAAATTATATTTTGATGATTTTCTGAATTTCTAGAATCAACACTCCATCTTGTGCTTCGTCTGCGTGGTGGTGTCATTGAACCAAGTCTACGTATCTTGGCCCAGAAGTACAACTGTGAAAAGATGATTTGCAGAAAGTAAGTTTTTATTTGATCAGTTTTTGACTCAAAGCTACACTTTGATTCTTTGGTTGAGTCCTGTGATACAAAAATTTTGAAATGCATTTTTCGTTCCCTTATGCATACCATGCTCTATCCCTCTGTTAAGGCAATTACATAACCCTAGACATGTTCTTAATGTTTCTTGTACTTTTATGAGTATTTTTTTTTGTTATCACAAGATAGTGCTGCCGCTGGTTGTTTAGGCATAACATCCTCACTTATGAGCAATACAAAAATATTGAAAATCCTGTCGCTAGGAGGAAAAATGTGAACTTAAATCCATAATAAATGAAATTATTTTTTATCCAACAAGGTGCTATGCCCGCCTTCATCCCCGTGCTACCAACTGCAGAAAGAAGAAATGTGGACACAGCAACAACCTGCGACCCAAGAAGAAGCTGAAGTAGATTGTTAATCTATCATTGCAATTGATAATCATTAAAGCATATTTGCTGTAACCTGTGTCTTTGATTATTTGAGTTCCTCAAGGGTATTTTTCTTGCAGTTTACATTTTTTGTTTCAATCTGAAAGCTAAGCAACTTGCAACATGATATCTGGGTTTTCATTTTTGTCCATCAAATTCATTGATTCATTACTGTGACTCAATATTCTGCAAACTCAGATATTTCAACGGCTTACAAGTTGTAAAATTGTTTTTTTGCTGCCATCAATCAAAAATAATCTGTCAGTACCTTTTATAGTTTTAACTTGTAGCAGTGAAAAACCAAATTGAAAAACTCGCAACTACAGAGTTCACAGAATATTGAGAATTTCAGTTATGTATTGATAGATGGAAGCCAACTCTGATATTGAGAAGTTGCAGAATCATTGCCACTGTTTTTCTTGCAATGCCACAGATTGAAACAAAAGTTATGGCAGGTTAATTCATGGCTCAGACTCCCCTTAGCCACTGTTGCTATGTCCCAAAAGCTCAACAAATTTTAAACTGATGATTTGTGGAAAGCTGATTATAAATTCAGAGGGGGACCACTTATCTTTCATTGTTTATTTAAATGTCTTGTTGCTCTGCCATCTTTTTTTATATTATTTACTGCTGTACGTAATATGAGTGATTTTGAGCCTGTCAGATATGTGTGCTGTACTTTGACTGTTGATGGCCACACTAAAGGAAATAATGAGCTCAATCATATTAGGTACAAAGGTATCTGATGGGCTCAAGCTCACTCATATGTACAGTGGTAAATATAAAACAAGATGGCGCAGCACAAGATGTTTACATAAACAATGAAAGATAAGTATTCACCCTCTGCCCCCTAGCTGTGCTCTTACTTTAATTTTCAACATTACAAGGACTCTGTAGTTGCAAGTTGCCTGTTGGAATTAGTTTTTGCCAGGCCAGATTTACAATAGCGTTAGGTAAAGGCATCAGTAGCCTCTTTCACATGCTGTCTACCTCGGTCCTCACCACAGGTAGCCCACCAAAGGAACAGATGAGAAATAACAAAGAGATGCCAGCGGAGAAGGTTAAATTATCAGCTAGGTATTCTCCAGGGCTATCATATTTTATCCTGCCTGCTCGTCTTTTTATCATAAATTATTGAAACCTGATAGGTGACCATAATCCTGTTGTGACTAGAAACCAAGGCAAGCAATTTGCTTGTGGGTTTGAGGGCCATGAACAACTATGTGCGACTGGTCCCAAAGAAGGGATTTGTCTGTACCTGTGATTTTCGGTGCATGGGTGTGGTGAGGGGAATCTGGGTTTTCCATCTTTCTTCCTGTAAGGTTTAAATATGACATCTTGCTTATTGTCAGTTCCAGCCCTTTTCATATTTCTGCAACCTAACCAACTCCAGCTGTCTGGGGTTTTGGCTGAGTTCATTCCAATGGAGAGATAAGGACATTACCATGACTAGACACCCATTTTAACATGGGGATTTCTTTAATGCTCATGATCGGAATGAACTTGGCCCATCATAAATTTGATTGATGGAAGCAAAAACACTAGCTCTGGAGTCAGTAGCCTGCAGAATTACAAAAAGAGCTGTAATACCATCACAGGTGCACAGGAGTCGGCAAAAGGACCACTTCTGACCCAACCCCCCTGAAAACACTTACTAGCTGAGGACAATAATAGTGCTAGTTGCCGTAGCTACTGTGACATGAGCCTTTGATATTCCTGTGCCAACCAGCAATTGATTCAGTTCAAATCACTAGGATTTGTACAAATGAAAACTACAGTAAACAAGTTTGAAGATCATTTCCAAGATCCTGTTATCTACTAAATTTATTTATTTGTGCCTGTAGCTCATTTACATCAAATTCAACAGAAGCTTTGCTATCTTTGTATTTACGATGTTTTTGTCTAAATGGAGTACAACAAATACATAGAGTAAGCACCAAACTGTGAACCCTTTCTAGAACGAAATGGTAAGTTAATTTCGCGAATAACTACTTTAATACAAGTCAACTCACTTTTCGGTATTGAGTTTTTCTCAAGTTACTATTCTCATCAAGTCAAAGTCTACCTACAAGTCAAATCTATTTTTGCTTTTGATAAAATATAAAGTTGGAAGAAATTTGCTCTGATTTAACCAAATTATTATAGAAGTAGAAGTATTGGGTTTCTTTTTTCTAAATATTCATGAAGATAATGTACAAATCATGGTTGAATTCTCAATCTATTTGGACTGAAAAAATTCTCTTAGGATTTTTCTTGCCATTGCAAAATTGTTGTCAGCTACGATAAGAGCTCTCTTGATAGCGTCCCTTGGATAACCTTGCGCTTCTAATATTTGAAAGTCCTCTTCGTAAAACTGCATTTTATCATCAGTATTGGCATTGGCCAATAAGTCCTCTCGTTCACCTTCCATTCCTTCAAGTTGCGAAGGATCAAATGTGCCCAAATATGCCGGGTTACTGTAACTATGAGCAGGGCCAGACCAGCTATTTCTAGAGACAAGTGTATGTCGCAGGCTATTGTTTTTATCAGGAAGTTTTTCATTCTTATTGCTTATTTCTGAAGAGGAATTGCTCAACTTGGTGTCTTTCCCAGCATAGTCATTATCCAAAACATCCTCAGTGGAGTGAGACTTGCCAAAGCTACCACGGTTTTTACGCGAGTCCCTGCTTTTTGAAAATCCAGTTGGATTACCGACTAAGAGATTATCACTCTTGGCCTCATTATTGTTTTGCAGAGATGGCCATTCTGTACCCTTGAAAGGGTCGTCGGCAAAGGGATCTTCACTCTTTCCAAACAAACAATTGAAACCATTCTGATCAGACAGATCATCTTTCTGCTTTTCTTTTTGTTTTTGCTTCATGATTGGTAGAGGCACATCGTAACTGTCATTATCACTCTTATCTGGAATATTTGTTTTTGAAGTATTTTCTTTTCCTTTAGTGGCATGCTCTTGTTTTTCTTTATTTGAGGGTTTGTCGTCATCTTGTGGTGGGTATGATAATATAGCATAGTTGATTTTGGGGGTATTCTTGTTGATAGTTGTTTTGGATGTTGTGCCCTTTCCACTCGATATATCAGCATACCCAATACCTGGAGTTTCAGTCCCCCTCTCTAAATTTCTCCTCTTCTCAACTTTTTGTTTGTACTTCCTTTCTGGGATAGCAGGTGGTGCACTTTCTGAATCTGAGTCAGGAGGAGGTGGAGGAGGTGGGCCCTTTCGGAAGACTGACGGAGATGGACAGGGTGAGCCTTGTGGTGATGTATTTGGGGAGCACTGTGGTGAAACATTAGGAGAGGCAAATGGAGAACTGCGTGGTGAAGCCCTTGGAGAGTTCCTTGGTGTGCTGCGAGGCGATACTCCTGGTGTGTTTCTTGGTGATCCGAATGGTGATGATTTGGTAACAATCAGTGTGGGAGAAGTAGGAGTATTCATATGTGACATTTGATTTCGTCTCTGAGGTAGAGGTGGAGGGCAGTTGTCATTATCTTGGTGGTTACTTGATGTGTTCCCTTGTGGCGGGGAGCGTCTCTGTGTATCTGATGTTAACGATGGCCAGCTCATGGGTGGATACTAAGGAGACAATACAAACATTTCTTGAGTTCTGCAGGCTATATAATAAGTATATTTATGTTCTTGTTAGCTACATGAATACAATAGTGTCCTCTCAAAACATAGTTAATGGAGTGGAATGGTTTGGAAACATATTGTTCTAGGCTTTTGTTTAGCGAGCAATGTTGAAACCTACCATCAAGTGATATCGACGGTGCACAATGAACCAAAAATTGCTGAAAATACTAGTTTCCATACTATTTTTGTGTACAAACATTTTGAAAGCTTAAAATTTTCATTCTAAGATTACAAAGAAGAGGATAAATGACTCTGCGCAGATACAGTTAAGTTACTAGATGATTAATAGGAAAGCGTAACAAACAAAATTTGTTTATAATAATAATCTCTATTATATAGGATTTATTAACAAATAACACGTATTTTATAACCTTTTTGAGAAAAAAAATTGTCTATGTTCCATAAGCTACTATGAACAAATGCTGCAACTTTTCCTTCTCTGTGAATGGTCAATGTCACATAACAATGGAAAAAGTTGAACAAAAACCTAGAACAATAGGTTTCCAAACCATTCAACTCTATTAACTATGCTCAAAATTATCTTGGATTTAAGGTTAACATAAAAATACAAAAGAAATGCAATTTTCTCAATGCAATTTGTGAATTTCTTTTGCAGTTTCATGTTGGTCTCACATCCTAGTTCATTTTGTGAGGGATCTTTACTGAATTACACTCACTTCCAATATATCTTCATCAAATAATTCTGATGATTCTTCACTGTTATCCAGTGCTACTCTTCTTCCTCTGTCTTCTGGCTCATTATGGAATGGATCAACGACAATATTATGAATGTCTTTAATCTCAGACCTACAAAACGGACATCCCTCGCCACCCTTCTCTTGCCACTGTTCTAGGCAGTTGTGACACATTAGGTGACCACAAGGTTCAATACGAACATCCTTGTCATTCTCAGCACAGATTTTACAGAGCTGGAAAGTGGATCCCATTTCACAGTATAACTCATACTGTTCCTCAGTAACCTTAATGTGTTCGTCAGGGGGCGTGACCAAATATTGCTGCAGATCTGGATTTAGTTCTTTGCCATCTGGATACAGGTAGCTGAAAGAAATGGACATATTAATTAAGCATGAATTACTACAAACATTTCAAAAGGCAAAGATGTTGCACAGCTGATGTCTGCTTTGCTCTAGGAAAAGTATCTGAATAATTTATGAGCAAAAGTAATTGAATAGAGGTTATTGAATGAATCGTAAGGGCTCATCAAAATGTCAAGGCAACTCTCAAAAATATTCAGTTACATTTTGCATATTGCTTAAATCATAGAATAAATTATTTAAATATGATACTGACAGAAAAAGTAAAAAAAAAAAAATAGATGTGGTTAACACACAAGAAGCCAGTGTTGTGCCCCCAGCCCCCCAAAAAATGTTATGCTTTGTGCTTCTCAATTATTTCTTTACAATTTTTTCATGCATGGTTTCCTCACTTCCTGCATACTGTATAGACCCATTTCATGTGACGTCCAAACAACTCAATTTGGAGGACAAAAGAAAAGAATTTTAATCCCCTGAGAATTGGAATCTATTGTTTTGTCCTCCAAATTGAGTTGCATTCCGACGTGCTGCAAGGGGTCTATTAATTACCAAGCACAGTAAGGATCAAGGAAAAAGCTGTTTGTTTTTACCATAATATAGAAAGAAAAATTATGATACAGTTCCAGTGTTATTTACTAATACTTTTTTATAAATCATGCCACACACGTGGGTGGCACCATCACTGTGCTCTGCTCACTAATACATAACAGTTCTTAACCAATCAGAGAATATGTAGCAGGGTTGCTATACAATAAGACAGATCATTGATACTTACTATCCTTCTCTTCCTCCATCTATGAGTGCCTGGCAAAGTGATCTGTTCTGTGGGATTGTCTGTAGAATAGTATGCTCAGGTGTGACGTAACCGATTGCCCACTGACCAAGTCTGGTACAGCTCAAGCGAAAAATGTAACTGTTGTTAAAAGAAAAAATGTTAATAAAGAAGAAAAGAGAAAGTCATAAATAATTGTAGTTTTATTTACAAAAGATATTCATATTGCTTCCTCCTAGCTACACATATTGTTTCCTCCTACACATATTGCTTCCTCCTAGCTACACATATTGTTTCCTCCTAGCTACACATATTGCTTCCTCCTAGCTACACATATTGCTTCCTCCTAGCTACACATATTGCTTCCTCCTAGCTACACATATTGCTTCCTCCTAGCTACACATATTGCTTCCTCCTAGCTACACATATTGTTTCCTCCTAGCTACACATATTGTTTCCTCCTAGCTACACATATTGTTTCCTCCTAGCTACACATATTGTTTCCTCCTAGCTACACATATTGTTTCCTCCTAGCTACACATATTGCTTCCTCCTAGCTACACATATTGCTTCCTCCTAGCTACACATATTGTTTCCTCCTAGCTACACATATTGTTTCCTCCTAGCTACACATATTGTTTCCTCCTAGCTACACATATTGTTTCCTCCTAGCTACACATATTGTTTCCTCCTAGCTACACATATTGTTTCCTCCTAGCTACACATATTGTTTCCTCCTAGCTACACATATTGTTTCCTCCTAGCTACACATATTGTTTCCTCCTAGCTACACATATTGTTTCCTCCTAGCTACACATATTGTTTCCTCCTAGCTACACATATTGTTTCCTCCTAGCTACACATATTGTTTCCTCCTAGCTACACATATTGTTTCCTCCTAGCTACACATATTGTTTCCTCCTAGCTACACATATTGTTTCCTCCTAGCTACACATATTGTTTCCTCCTAGCTACACATATTGTTTCCTCCTAGCTACACATATTGTTTCCTCAGGGAATAAATATTTTAAATTTATGGGATCAAGTAGATGCGTGTGCTGACTCCCACTCTTGGAAGATTAGGTGTAATCCAACCCCCCCAAATTTGACTAAACATTCATGCACCAGAAGGCAGCTTACTCTACAGCAATGCTGTGCTATCAAATACATTTTTTACAATGTAAAAAACACAAAAGAAAATCAAAAATTCTTCAAGTAAGAAAAGAGCTGGTTGTTAATTCAATAAATAAATTTCCATCCTTGTTTTCATGAGGGTTGCACTTAATAGCCAGTGGCTAACAAACCTGTGGTCCTCATTCCACGATCGAATTGGAATTTAGAAGTCGAGAAGGAAAAAAATGGAGGGAGGAAAACAGAAGAACCAGGAGAAAAACCCTCAAAGCACAGGAAAGAACCAAGTACAAACTCTACTCACATACAATACAGGCCCAGTGGGATTGGAACCCAGGTGACATTGATGAGAAGTGAGCGCTCTCACAACTACACCACCCATGCTCCCCAAAATCACAAATGTTTATAATGTAACTTCTTACCTTCCAGCTTTATTCATATGAGAAGAGAGTCGTGCTTTCACCTCATCGTAAGTCATAAATGCACAGTATCCCGGGTGTGTCACAGCTAATAGATTCCAGTTTTGAAGCAAGTGGGACCATGGCTGAAATAGTCTTGTAAAAACATCGAATTCGAATATGGAGATGTGGTCGTTGCAAGTGAGGTCGATGGTCGACTTGAGTGCAATGGCTTCCAAGCCTGATCCAATAGGATGCTCTGAGTGTAGGGTTTGTCTGAACAGCTTCCATGTAACAATAGTTCTATTGAGCAACAGGAAATCATGTTAAAAGAATGAATTTCTTCAATCAAAGAACAAAGACCATTATTTTCACAGGAAGGATTCATATTCATTTGAGATCCAAATCAAATGAACAGTTGTTATAATTTCGATTTGCCATGAAAATGATTAAACAAAACTTCTATACGCATACTGATACTATCTTTATTTAAAGTGCACATGACCTTTATTTCAATACCCTTAGTATTGATTCTACATGAAGTAAATGGTTAAATGGTAAAATATTTCTTGATTTGAGTGTCGTGTCTTTAAGTTATGAAGGTTAATACTTCCAATATGATAATGACTGTGATGTCTACTAAGGCTTCATAAATCAAATATACAAAACTGAACTGGTTCACACATCTTAACAGTTTCTAAAAAGTACCATTATTTTACTCATGGTTTACATAATGGATATTTTAAATCTGTTTTCACAAAATGGCCAGTGTTTAGTATTACTAGTTACAACAAATACACTCAAATACCTTAACTCATTTCACAGTCATTATTTTGGAAGTATAAACCTTCATAACTTAAAGACGCATCACTAAAATCAAGAAATATTTAACCATTTAACTATTTTTATCATGCAGAATCAATACTGAAGGTATTGAAAAAAGGTTATGTGCACTTTAATGGAAAAATATATAATTACTAAGTTAACTTCCTAGTTTTTCATGATTACCCAGTACTACATCAAGTTATACTTTTCCAGGGGGAAAATGTAAGGAAATTCCCCCTTCACATATTACCCTTTGCCCTTTGGATTATGTAAATGTGCAATTAACCTGCTTAATTATACAAAAAGAAGAGAAACATGTGAATCTTAAAGGTGTTTAGTTTTAATTTGCACATATGTGTTTAAGCATGTGCATTTTTTGGTTCAATCTATAGTTTCATTAAGTGTGATTTCACTAAAATTAGCAAATGCATTTTGGTTCTTGCTATCGAAACAGAATGTAGAGAAGGAAGGAAAGAAAAAAAATGCAAATTGCTGTAAAAGCATAGTTATTGTCATCTTTGGCTTTAGCTCATTGCTAATGTTGATGAGGTGAAACAGCAAATGAAGTTTGATCATATCTCGTGACTCTTTTTTACTTATTTCCTTCTTCCTTTTGATCCAATTGTTACATGGTTATGTTGCATAAAAATAAATAGTAATAATAATAATAATGATAATAGTAATAATAATAATGGTTGATGGAGATATTTATAATTCTGCACCATACAAGAATTATAATAACAATGTTTATATACAAATATAATAACAATATTTCATTATTATTATTATTATTATTATTACTGAATAATATAAACTAGAAAATAATAATAAAAATTATTATTATCGCTACTATTATTATTCCTATTATTTGTTTGTTTGTTTGTTTGTTTGTTTGTTTGTTTGTTTTTATTAACAGGTATAAACAAGCATAACTAGTTTTATTTGTCAAGTCCTGTTTGACACACCCAACATATTGCAACAGTCAATAAACCAGCATTTTAGTTCCACCTTCTCTAAATATTTTTCTGGTCAAAAAAATTAATATCCCAATACAGCATACCCAATGTCAACAAATAACTCGATATAGGGTCCAATAACCGTGCAATGTTTGGATAAAGTTCGATAGATTGTTCTCTTATTCGCTGATAGGGAGCCCGAAACTAAACCAAAAATTATAATTATCAGCTGAGACGGTAGCCTTTATCCTGAATAAAAAAAACCCGGCTCTTGATAAAAAGTGAAATATCATCTGTCGTGTTTAGAAAGATGTTGTAAATGATCTTTCATTCGATCAAAATCCACTCTTCCTAACCAGAAATCGAACCCAAATCTTCACCGATCTTTAAATAATCGCGTCTAAAAAAATCAATAAATTCAGATTTCTTGAGTTTGATTTAAAATCTCGCCCGCAATCAGACTAAAGACCATAAGTCTTCCCAATAAATAGTGAAAAATTAACGTTTCGCCGTCTGCGGTGGAAGTAAATGTCAACACTGAAACTAAATTTTTCTCAATATTCTTCTTTGAACTTTAAAAGAAAAAGGCTTCTTTCGTCACGCGATAGATTTTAGTTCAATTTAGAGTTTATTGTCTAAAGTAGTGACTATGAAGCCTGGGAACGCCTTTTAGTATTACTTTGGGTATAATTGCTAACTCAAGTTAGGATAAATTAGGTGTTTGCTGACTTCGCCTGGGTGAATCAGTTTGGTTTGGATGCAAAAGTCAACAGAATAAACTCGTACAATATTCACTGTTACTTACTTTGTGCCGAAATTCTTTCTCCAAAACTCTGCAGCATCAGCTTTCGTAACTCTAAAACCATCACCAATGTAGGTACCCGAAGGAAATAAAGCCTTAAGTTCTGTCAACATGTGAGAGAAAACAAGGCTGAGTTTGGTGAGACTTCGTCGCTCCACCGAGCTCTCATCAAACATTTTTTCCTTTCCATCCTTGAATAATTTAATGGCGTGTTTCGACTGTTTCATGAGATTTTCGATATATATCCTAAAGTACTCAATGTCGTTTAGAATGTGCATTCGCTCTTCGTACTTGGAAATAATCAGCTTCAAATGCTGATAAGTGTCGGGAAGAATATCAAGAATATACGGAGGGCTGTTCTTCAAGTTCATGCGCTGGTTTTGACACAACTTCACGACTTTGTCCATCAATTTCCATGTTTTCTCGATAGTCTTTTTATCGATCTGTAACCTAGGAGTCACTGCGTGCGTAAATGCGTCTTGTAGGCCGTCTCGGAGTCGGGAGAAAAACCTTGAATGGCGAGAAGTTGCCATTGGAAAGTTCGCCATTTTGAGCCATTCGTTCTCCTTGCTCAATTTCCGCGTACGACGAGGACTGTGTTCACGTGATATGAACCCACCAATCACATGCGCCATGCTGAAAGGAGAAAAATCCTATTTAGAAATCGTAGACTTTCGTATTTTACGATTAGCAACCACAGAAAGTTTTCAATCCAAAACGCAACCGAAACTTTCTGTTTTACTCTCAAAAGTGAAACAACTATTCGAGTATGTTGGCTATGGAACTGCCCCCAGCTTTTTGAACAGGAAATAAATGATAGGGAATTTTTACGTGTTATGTGATGTAAGTAGGTCATGGAACCGTGTAATGTGGACCCCTCTTTAAAAAGTCGGTAGAAAATTCCAGAATTGTTTCGAAATGATGATATGAGATTTTTCCCTTTACCTAAAGCACGGTGCCATCGTATGGAATGATTACTCCAGAATGTTTTTTCTCACGGCTTTTTCATATCATTTATTCGATTATATCGGACGTGACGTGTTGCCGTTCCACAAGAGAGGAAGGACTGCGAAACACCCCATCTTAAGTTTTCCACGACCTACCAACGCACATCCTTTTGACTAAAATACTCTTTCGCCATTTCCCAACATACAAATGCATGTTATGACCCATAAAACCTTAAACAAACATTTTATTATTACTATCATACCGAATACAATCCTCTCAGGAGCTTAAAGTTAGTAATGGTCTTTTCTTTTTTAATTTCCTTTCAAAAACCTCTCTGCTCGGCCCAGCACGTTTGTAATTTGATAAAGTTTCCTCTCGGCCATATCCTCCGCTTCGTTTAAGTAGCCATATTCGTAACATAAATATTCATATCTTAGTCATGGTGTATAAACTTGAACTATGTCAACTCTTTATTTTATTTCCGAGTCGCGTCTAATCTGATCTGTGTGCGGTTGTCATTGTTGTGTCTACGAGTTTAAGAATATGAAGCACAAAGTGTTGAAAGACATCGATGGCTCTGTGACATCGAATTGGGCGTAACAAAGCGGAATAGCCTTGGAAGAACTAAAGTAAATGAGCAGTATAAATATCATGAGACTAATTATGGTTTTCACCTGGGATTTTCTTCGTCAACTAAGTGAAAGTACCTTGTAACTGAAGAGGAATTTGCCATGCATCTACTGGTTGATAGGGAATTCCGTTTTGACTGAAAGCCTACGCCTTGCCTTCTGTTTCGCTTGCTTCGTAAAGCTCAAACTCTCACACCCAGGCTCGGAGAGTTCATAGTTTTGAACGTGCTTAATGTATGGCGGCGACACACCTTTGATTTCAATGAGTACTAAACCAAATCGCTAAGGTTATAGACCTCTGGGTAAACCGGAGTTCCACCTAAATACCTCTAAGCCACGTGCTAGTCATGAATGATCATGTACCAAATGGATATCAAACCTTTCAGTTACTACACGTAGTTCTTATGACAATGTCAGCTGTTCTTTCGGAAATGGTCGAAAATGAATGAAAGCTTTAGTGTTCAATTCATGTGTAAAGGGAAATAAGCGTTGTTTAGAAACTAATACCGGCACGAGTTTTATTGAAAGTATATATTGTGTTACATCATCATTTGTGACGCGCGCGTGGGCTCGAAGGTTCGAAACTGAAAAAGATTGATCGTGCAGGCTAAGCTCATCACAGCGGAATATAAATTATTACTAATAAAAAGAGTTTTATAATTACATGAACAAGGCTAAACAGTGCCGAAATATAAACAAGTTTGATTTGTAGATTATTTTCGTGTCAAACCTACCGAACTGATCTTGAAGTTGCCAGCCACCTTTTCAACCACTTCACGTCGGGTTAACTCGAAAAACCCTTTGACGACTAGTCTTGCCAACTCTTACATACTTTTATGTACCACCTGGCAGACAGCTCGTCTAATAATCAAAGCAATAGCGTAATTTTATAGGCAGTAGTTTACCCAAGTTCAATTAGTATGTGCCTTAATTTGGTTCGAATAAGCCACGAAGGTCAGAGAGTTTACCGTCGAATGCATGGCTATCAAGGAGAGGACAGCTGAAACCACAAAATATCACAAATATTTTGCCATTAAGGCTTTTTTCTTGTTCTATATTTACTGTTGTGGTTATTGTATTTACATGTAGAAAGTAAAATATGACTGTATCATTATCAGCAGCATCAACCACGAGCTTTCCGATTCATCATCATCAGCATCATCATCATCATCATCATCATCATCATCATCATCATCATCATCATCATCATCATCATCCATTCAGAGGCATCTTTATCATCATTCATCGCCAAACACCAGCACACCAGCATTATCAACTGACAATTCCTTCTCATCAATACTGATCAATACCAATATCGGCATTGTCTATCGAAGGAATTGACATCATCATCACCATCAACATTCATTACCATCAACAGCTTCAGCAGCATCATCTTCACCAACATCATTACCACCACCACCACCATCATCATCACGACATTACCATCATCATCACCATCATCATTACCACGGCATTACCATCATCATTATCATCATCACCATCACCCGAGTAGAATTGCTTTGATTTCTCAAGGTCGTGACTGGTTTCGCAAGCAGAACCGAAGGATCATGAATGAAATGTTTATTGTCATGTTATTCAGTTTCGCTCACGTCGCATGGCGGCGATAGCGTATTCCCCACGTCGGGGAACCAATACAGCAGGGCTATTAATGGAATACAATAGAACGTAACGTACCATGAACGTACGTTAGGATTCACTTTTTGGTTTGGTCGGTTATGATCCAAGAATGAACCACAAATGACCTTGGTTTTCCTGCATGATAATTCGTTTCGTACCACTGATTTTTTTTCCTCGCTCGATACTTGTAGATTGCCGTCATATATTTCATTCTCTCTTTCTTTTTCTCTTTCTTTCGTTCCACTTCTTTTTATTCCTTCCTTTTTCTAGTTTTTTTTTTTTTTTTACTAAAATGATTTGAAAAAAATAAATTTTCCACTGACTCACTTTACATCGTATCTCGGTTGTTCTTTATTTGCCCACCCATTTTCCGACAATTTTTTTCATTTTGAAATAATTTGAAATTAACCACATCACCAACATTAATACCACCATCATCACATCATCATCCTCATCATCATCATCATCACCATATATGTCCAAGTAGTGTGACTTAGCGTGATGTCCTTTATGCGCCTTCTGGCGCAAGGAGAGATGATGATTATGATGACGACGATGACGACGATGATGATGATGATGATATACATTGGCGAAATATCGCGGTGTATCCTCGATCGTCATTACTACATTTTTTTCAAACATTAGTTTGCGCTTTTAGTTTGTGTGGAGAAGAGAGAGAGAGGGAGAATAACTTTACGCTAGTCTAAAACCCAATGCTCATTAGTAAAACTTAATTCCTTTCGTCTGTAAGATGACAAACAGTATCTACTGATGTCATGTATTCTATCGGGTTGACAAGTTTAAATTAATTAGACTTAAGCTAAATAGTACATAAGAAAAGACTCGAACGATCGACCACATAGCTTATTAGATCCTGTATTTGACGTCAACTGACACAATTATTCGAAGGGATTTCAGTTGCAAGTCACGTTCCAATAGGGAAATACATACAGGAAACTAGATTAGCTAATGAGTCAAAAACTGCGAGAAAAAAATGGAGTAAAAAAAATGGAGTAAGCTATGTATAAATTCAGTCAAATAAACGGTAAAATTTCCCTACAGTTATATCAACGTGTAGGGGGAAAATGAATGAATGGGAAAGTGAATGAATGGATGGATGGGAAAGAAAAATAAGAGGGAATAACGAGATTACCCAGTGCCATGTGAGTTCATCAGATCAGAGAAAACTGGAGCAGCAACATCTAACATCATCATCAAAACACACAAATACTCCTCATAAAATAATTGGTCCATGCCATAGCCTATACATATAGCCTTGACAGTCGTTTGTTAAGCTGACTGAAATGACGTCAGAATCTTAATTATGACGCAGATTCCAATATAAATATTACGAAATATGCTACTTTCAAAACTGAATTGATAAATTATTGATTGTATTTTCTTTTTCCAGAATATTTATCTGAAGTAGGTTTTTATGGATGAGGAAAAAGGTTTTTGTATTCATTGTTAGGATTATCTGTTTTTGTAGGAAATTTCGAACTCAGAAAATTGGCTTATATTGACAACTCGTATCTTAGGAAAATGCATATCATTTTTGTAAAGCATGATTGAGCACGAAACAAAATAAACAGGAAAATACTCTGTGTTCTGCGCATACAGAAAGGATGATTCGAAGAATTTTTCTTAGGAAGATTTTCGTTTTCTAAAGCATTATTTATCACAGAGGAGCTCAAATAAAAAGCATAAATTGGCGACGAAAATGAATACTAGCGAGCAAACTGTGAGAACCTGTCAAGATAGTCATTCGCATCCATATTTTACTAATGTGAAGAAATTTACCCATTAGCAGAAATGTTTCGGCTTTAAATAGTTTATATGGAAGCAAAGAAAAATATCAGATGTCGGAAAATCGATAATAGTCTTGCAGAAATCGTTTTTATACCGGGCTATTTTTATTGTATGTTGTGATTGGATGAAAATTGCGTAAACATGGAAGCTTTTTGTATGACATTCTGTAACCTTACCTACATAAGGTTAGGAAGTTAACTCCGGTCGAGTAAGAAAAGCGCTCTTTCATGTCGGAAATAAATATTTATACAAAATATTACATTATTTTAAAATTATAAATACATATAGCAACCACTATACCAACTTATTCTTACCCATTGGTCCACTTTGAGGCCATTTGTGCAATCTGTCGTGCAATCTGTCGTGTATGTACCACAAGTAAAGCTGGCTGATATTTTGCAACCGTAAAAATCCTTTATCTTCAATGGCTGCAACCTGTACTTGAATTAAAACCCCAAAAAACCTGCTCTATGCTTTGATGAAATGATTTCGCGGTTTTTCCTTATGAATGATGTTTTGGAAGTACAGCACGTTCGCCCAAGGTTTTACCGCATATTTCAGTCACCTGACAAATTCCTATGACGTCAGTATTTCATAAAATCGATATTAAGGAAATTATATTGTGTGAACACTTAATGTTCGTAAACTACAATTTAAAAGACAGCTCATAAATATAAAACTCAAGAAATTTTGATGCGAAAATTGGGATATAAGCGTATTAGAGCTGTATTGCGTTGGTCCTTTAGTTAGCATAAATATATGAATACTATATCCACACTAGCGTGTATATGACGTAAAGCTCTCGAAAGTCATTAGAGGGGAAACCAATATTTCAAGATCAGACAAACCAAGGAATATTCAAAGGTTTCACGTGGTGAAAGTTCAAAATATTGTGTGACGTTTGTCATGTGCGTTTTGGAAAAATCCGAGGGCACTATATTTTACTTATTGTGCATGTGTGCAGTGTTTTTTTGTTGTGTTAGATGGCGTGCAATAGAGGTTTTTCATGGTAGCAAAAAATAGTAATATTCTTCTTTGGGAAATAGATTAAGATTGCATTGTTCTTGCCCTTAGGCATGACTGCCTTTAGAAACCTCTATTGGAAAATTCAACCTTTTTAATCATCACTCGACTTCGACGAGTTCATTGAGTCTAACGGCGATCGAACAAAGAGACTTTAGTTACAAGATTTTTTAATAGAAAAAGGAGTAACTGTTTTAAAGAACCTGCAAAATGAGGACTCAAGGAGTATTTTTTGTTCAGAATGGCGGAAGCTAGCGACCTATATCTCAAGTAGCACTTGGTATTCATTGGGTTTTGTCTTACGTATTAATGATAAACCTCACGATAACTCTTTATCTAGAAACCGAACGATTTTCACCACATTTTTGATGGAATTAAGCCACGTAATCGATCGTTAATGACCTAGTGTACGTTTACCTCCCTCTACGCTTTCTTTGCGGATACCGTTAAGTAATTAAATCGTTATCAGTCAAAACTGAGAACCAATCTGTCTGATGCGATCAATGAATGTGAAATTTTAATCCCGAAATGTTTTTGTTCGTTACTATCATTTATCTTAATCAAGACAAAAATGCCAAAATCGTTATTAAAAACGACCTAAATTTACGTAGATTCTCTGACCTATTACGCGTTCAAAGGTTGACTTTTGAATACTAGCTCACAATTATTTAGAAAACTTAAATTAGATTGGATGTTGCCCGATTAGTTGCACTTTCGCGCGCTAAAGATTTTACTCGAAGGAAACCACAGGCAGCCCAATCTATGTTTCTTTGATGCTATCTTACTTATGGCGATCGACAAAAACTCTTATATTATTACTCGGGCTACCTGCAAGGTAGGCCGAGTCTAGGTTTGGGTTTTCTATCTATCAGTCTATCGACGATGTTAGAAGTAAGTAAGCCTGCGCTGCTCGGTGGTCAGCGGTGTTCCTCTGCATGAGCAGTAGTCACGTAACTGATTAAGTGACTTGCTTTGCTCTTCGAAGGTCTCGCTGTCTCGTGGTGTAAATATTTACTGAAAATCATGGAGTCCTTCTGGGACGCTCAATACACATGCAAATGCACACGCCGTTCGCGGTAGACCCACACTAAATGATGTCGAGCGTCAGTTTCGAAACGAACCAAAGAAATGCAAAAACAATGCAAAAAATACTCAAAGCAATGCCAAAGACAGTCAAATGAACTCAAACAAACGTACTCAAATGAGCTTAAATGAACTCAGAGGCACTCAGACGCACACGCCGTACGTGGTAGACACACATTAAAAGTTGTTATTGAGCGATTTTGGATCTATGAGAATCTATGGGCAAACTACGGTATGAGAATCGTAGAACTAGACAAACTAGTCAAAATAGATTAAGAGAATCTCTAAACTACCTAGCTATTACCAGATCTCAGATAAAAAAAAAATAAATAAAAATTACTGAGACAAACTACAGAACGAGAGACAAACTACAAAACGAGTGACAAACAAAGCTTTGATGAAAGCTGACTCCAAGAACTTGTAGAAGTCAGACGAGCTGATAGTGATCTACAAGAAAGCGAACTGCCAAGACTCCTTGTTGAATATTTTCATTTATGAAAATACAGAAAACAAAAACCAGAAAAATGACCAGTTAAACACATTTTGGCTAAGAGTATTTACTTTAAAAAAACGTTTGTTTTGCAGCGAACAGTTTCGATACTGAAATAGATATGTTTATTTCATCAGCTAGTCTTGAAAGGTACTCTAGTAGGTCAAGTAGAAATATAATATGCGTTGACAAGTCAGTAACACTAATGCCTTACTAGAATTTAAAATGTTTTTTAATGTTTATGGTCACATATTTTTCTCTTACAATCTCCCACCCCACCCAGCTGTTATACATCACGACGACTTGCCCTTGGTTATAATACATAATCTACTTTTACATTTATTTATGTATTAAACAGTGTGGATGCGCTCAAAATACACCTGCATTCAATATATATCATTTTTGACTGCCAAATCAATTCCTATCCATTCCATGGTCGCAAATATATATACTAGATACTCTCTATAATGTAGCCCGAGTTCGCACTCTTAGAGTGTCTAGTTGTAAGAAAGATTAAGACAGCATCACAGAAGTATTGCTTGGGTTCCCTGTGGTCACTTTCTGCTCAGACGATTTGCCCAGTCCCCGAGCGACAAAAAGTATTCATTCTTCCACTTGTTTTTGGATAAAAATGAAAAAAAAATTTCGAAAAGGATATTTATGACTGGTTCTTTTCATCCAACATGAATGCGAGGATAGGGGGGATGAAGTGACATCTAGAGAATTTTAGTACCAGAAATGTATACAAAACAAGGATTGGCTGTTTCTTCCCGTTAATGAGTGACCCCAGGGGAAAAGGAGTACCGTAAAATGACGAAAATAGAGCAGATTTCGTATGAGTGTGAAAATGTACGGTACGGCGCAGCGCGGACACGGCACCCAATGTCTAATGTTTTCATACACAGCACAGCACTGACACGGTCACGGAAGGTGCGTTCCGTGCCGTAAGTTTTTTTATAGTTTTTGATACGAAAACTGCTCTAAGGGTCAATTACTGAGGCCGAAAATACCTACCTGCGGAAACACCCTTGTTATTTAAAGCATAAATATCGATGGAGGTCATGACATGGCACGCCCTAAAAAGCATGTCACCAAAATGATGTCACTGGTTTCAGGGCGTTCTGAAAGTTTCGCATTTTGCGCGTTCCAAAAACCACAGACAAATGATTAAAAAAATTTATGAAGAGCCGCAGACCTCATACGTTGAGCGCATATACTTAGAAACTCATTTTTTTATAGCTTACATACTAAAGTGTAAATGAAGTACACAAAGTCCAGTTTTTTTACTGGCTTTCATTCTAGCTAGTTTTCACCAGTCCAAGAGGGACGGCTGAGAAGAGGACACTATAGGGAGTTGAAATTCAAGAAAATGAAATTCACCAAAAAAATTGAAGTAACAAAAGACGTGGCCGCCATGCCGGTAGGTATAACAAAAGAAAGCAAAGAGTCAATGTCCAATCACCGATAATTATCATGTGGCAGCCATGATGGCTGAAACAATAGATTTTAACCATGTAGCCTCGCATTTAAACGCACCAGGGCGAGTTTACGCGCGTTAAAACTAAGGTTTTTATTTTCGTCGTCGGAGACTAGAATTAACATGTCTGCTAGCTCCGTGAAAGAACTCCATAAAAACTACTACAAACAACTGCAGAAATCAAAACTCAGAAAGCTTAGCTTTTTCTGCGGTCATCGTAAAGACACCAAACGGAAATTCCTGAAAAAAAACTTGTCTTCTAATATTACGAATGAGTTATGAATGAAGTTGAGAGGTATCAAAAATACACCATTAATGTATAAGATAAATCTTTTTTTGACTCAAACCGCAATAAGTCAAGAATATTTTTTATTATTTTCCCAAATGTTTTTGATGAAATAAGGGACCGGTCATTATTTACAGAGAGGGAGGGGGGGCTGGTGCATTTTGATTTTCACTTGCACAAATTTTGAACTCTCCCCCCCCCCCCCCCCCAAAGTGCCCTTCGTCTCTCTCTTAGCTCTGTCCTTTGTGGAGCATAAAAAATGCTAGCCCCCCTCTATTTGCACCAGCCCCCCTCCCCCTGTAAATAATGACTGGTTCCCAATTCTCAATACTGGAAGAGGTAAACTTTGAAAACTCTCGCAAAAAAGTTTAAAGTTTTTTTTTCTAAATTTTTAAAAGTTTTTATCGAATGAGATTCATAAGGATAAACTAGCTCTTAAATTTTAGAAAGGTGAGCTATATAGAAAGTTAGATTCTCGAAAAATTTAGGGAACGTTATAAAATGTACATTTTGTAATAAAGAAATATATCCTTATGTATTCTGTCCTTCTGTCTTCCTCTCCGATTCCTGATTATCTTACATACGAAAAAGGGGTGGCACGCCGGCCCTCAGGGAACTGACTTGTCTAAGCACAGGGAGCCCAAGCTGACCGGTTTTGTTTTAGTATATTACAGTAAATGTATATGGTTTATAAGAACAGGACACACAAGAAAAGTTAATAAAAAAAAACTCTCAAAAATCAAAAATCTTCTAAAAAGCGATTTAATATTAACAAGATACATTTACTGTAATAAAATGACACAAAGCCTAGCTTGGGCTCCCTGTGGTCTAAGATGTGGATTCTGGAATTCAACAGAAGATACGGATTCCAGAAGCCAAGGATCGTAGTCATCATCATTTTGATTTCATTTCCTTATGTGGACGACTGAATAGTGATAAATATTGTAATAAAGGAATAAATTGAAGAACTTCGCTAGGAATGTCACCACACACACTACTAAAATACGTCGCACTAAATGACCTTCTCGCTATGGAAAGATGATTTTCTTAGTATGGGAGTTTGGGAGGAGATAGGGAGGGGAGAAGGAAAGAGTGGGAGGGGAGAAGGAAAGAGTGGGAGTGGAGCCGGGAGGGGAACGGGTGTGGGAGGAAAGAAGGATGAATTCACAGCAGTTGGTTCCTTTCCTTCCTCGCTTTCCTCTTCCACCCACGCGTTGCTAATTTTTTTCAATTCAGATCAACATGCGATTTCCTTGAGTCTTATATCTATCTTTCCGCTGCAATGGTTGAGAAATTATGTAAATATTGCTGTACTGTAGCTAAACTGACACTGAAGTATTTTTTCTCTCAGGGGGTTTGAAATGAAGAAGCATTTTTCCAAGCGGAAAAGGTCCACAAACTATGATACAAATTAGCCTAAAGTTGGCCGAATTTCATCAATAATAATTTATCATAAATTAGTCGAACAATTCCAAAACCATGGCCCATAACCATACCACGGACCCAAAAATTGTTGGGTTTTCCAACCTTATTTTTATAGACCCCTTGCACTAAATTCCTACCTGGGGATCTCAGCAATGAAAAATATTGAACACCGAAAAAATATTTTAATCCTTAATTATTGCAATAGAAGGGACTTTTGTTTTGACCCCCAGATTGGGAATTAACGCAAGGGGTCTTAACGATGAAGCTGTACCATACACCATGGACTGTATCACAAATCTCCACTGATAAATCAAGTATCCTTGCATTCTATCTGGGACTTCTTGTTAGGCATCAAATGGTCAAAGAAGCACTCCACTAGACGACGAGCCTGGAGCACGACAAAAAAAATGATCATTTAGTACCGTGATAGCCTATATTTTAATATCTAGAAAAATGGCTGAATTCGGATGTGACTGGATGATGCTCGCTTTTGAATAGACGACTTTCAGTAATAGGTCACGTGACCCTACCCCCTTAAATCAAGCAGTTGTTTCAAAATAAACACCAGAAATGAAAAAAAAAACATTCCGTTGAGGATTGGTTCTCTAATGGAAACCACTTGAAAGCAAATTATAAACGACATTATTGGAGGATGCGCGCATTCATGCAATTTAATGGTTAGTGTGGAATAAAAGCTCAAGAAAGATGCGTTCGAATATATTAAATCCTTACCTTTTTGAATGATTTCGCGGCCAGAATGTACTTGCCATACCGAGTGGCCAAGGAATTGCTCTTCAGAGAACTAAAAACACACCAAGTTCAAAATAGTGCATCAGTTGAACAATTTGCTTGTCGTTATTTTTGTTAATAAATGACTGAGAAATAAATGAGTTTGTACTAAAAGTGTCTTACTTTCCAAGTAGTGTATCAAAAGATGTGACTGCTCCATCTCTGACTACAGCCATCACAATACAAGGACCTTGGGATAACTGGGAAGCCTGTAAAGATATATAACGACAGACAAACAGACTTATTAAAAACGCGCGGGACATTGACCTACACATCTATTGAGAGACGGACAGACAGACCAACAGACAAAGTGAGAAAGAGAGGGATCGTAAACAGACAGACAGACAGAGCAACAGAGAGATTAAAATTAAGAGACAGACGGACATTGAGACAGATAAAGCGAAGAAAATAGAGAAACACAGACAGCAGACAAACAGACAGAGTAACAAACAGAGTAACACACATGTACAGAAATAGATTAAAACATGGGCGGACGGGCAGACAGACAGACAGACACGGACGAAGTTTTCTTACCATTTGGTATTGTTTGATATCAGCGGGTATACTATCACCGTACATCCTTGTACAATGTGCTGCTTGACTATCATTTAGCCGTACCATACGAAGTCCAACGATTTGTAAACCCGCACTAATCAGCCCATCGATGACTTCTGTGAACCCTGGGCTCGATCTGACAGTGGAGGCTCCCCCCTGGATTTTCAATAGGCTTGGCAGTAGTAGAATACAATTTACTTCGAGTAAGGAGGGTGGAAGGTAGACAGTCGAGAACTCGCTGTCAGTACTGCAATGAAATTTGGTTGAGTCTTCTGGGACATCTACAAGGGTTCTTTGAGCGTCGGCGTTGAAAATCTTATCTGATGCCAGGCAAGGAATCTGTCCAGAGAAAGATATTAAATCGTGTTTAGGATCCCGCGGGATTCCCCTTAAAAGGTTTGCGAGAGGCAATAGATCTAGACCTCTTTACATTAGACGTAATGTTTTCCCATTTCAGACCACGTGTCATTCTCTTGAGAATAAGATTCTTTGTTTGAGTTGTATCCATAATCATGTGTCTTTTTATGCGCAAACGATAAACAAAGAAATGATACTCTAGAGAATGACACGTGGTATGAAATGGGAAAACATTACACCCAAGGTAAAGAGGTTCATTATGGGATACTCCATCATTAAGAAAGTAAATGAATTACATTACTCACCCCCTCTGCTTTCAGGTCAATGGTCGGTGAACAGCAGACACCTTGGGCGAACAGCAGCTTGTGGTCTTTGACAGAATTTTCATATGAACACGAGCCTACGAAGACAAGGGTTATATGTCAGCAGTAGCACGCATAATTGTTTGATTATCCTTATCATCGTCGTCAACGTTGCCATCAACATCATCACCGCCATCAACATGAACATCATAATCATTAGTCTTTCAAAAAAATTCAAAAATGATGAAAACATTTAACACGAAATTTTTACCGTAAAGTGCATTCCTGATCCGATCGAGTCCATATGACCCTCGAAGGTAGAACTGTGATTCCTGTCGACATTCATCAGGATTGCCTGGCCCCAGTACATCAAGCAGCTTACCAATAGCATTCTCTCTCTGAAGGCTGAGTATGACCACTGGACCAGAGGTAAGGTGTTTGACATGGGTAACCTATGAGAAAGTTAGAGTAAATATAGTATAAGTATACACTAGTCTAAACAGCTCGATTCATGATACGCGTGTTTGCGCGCACTTCCGGTTCTTGCTATTTTCGTTGCATTTACTTCCGCTTCCGGTTTCCGTTCCATAAAGAAAGTTTAATAAAATAAAGGAATTTCTTACCTGATCATCTTTCAAGGCATCCCAGTCTCGTAGAACTAGCGCCAAACCATCCCCTTCAGTCAGGTAGTCCATCTTAATATTAACAACATTAAACCCCTCACGGGTAAGCCTCTTAAGAACCTTGCCAACATGTCTGGGTACAGCGTCAGGTTTAATAAGACAAACAGTAGTCAGCAAACGCGGTCCTGCTAAGAGACTGGCAATAATAGGTAAATCATCAGGTGCTAATGTCCCGTGGGTATGTGCATTCCCACGTGCAGGGCTGTTACTTCGTGCGGGTTTCTTCCCTTTCTGCTTTGGACTGGACTCTGTATGGCTGGCTCCATTGGTTATTAGATCTCTCCGACTTTGTGGTAGGTGGTGCTGATTTGCGCGCATGGAATGGTCTGCATGGAGCTCGTGTTCGAAGAAGATGGCTGTCAGCTGACGATACGCGATCTCAGGAGTCGAAGACATGAACATATCAGGACACATACCATCCTTGTTTTGTAGAGGACGTTTCTTTGGTGAGCAGCCGTAATAACTATGGATAAAATGTCGCAGTCTTTCAAAGGCGTTTACACCTCGCAGCGCACAAATCAAGGCGGGTCCTGATGTTAAGGGTTTAAGGCTGCTTTGCCACAGCTTGTCGCCAATTTCATATGGGGTGAATTCTTTTGCTTGATGCATTGTCATGGAGGAAACAAACTTGATGCCAAGCAGTTCGAACCCACAGTAGATCTTATCAAAATCATCTGTGTTCATTCGGAAAGTACGAGGCGAGTCTAGAGTGAGTTGATCAAGAATATCATGGCAGTATCTCGTTGCTTTCTCCTTCAGAAGGGTGAGCACACAAACTTGTTCCAGTTCTGGATTAGAGTGGAAAGAATGGCTCAACGAAGCAGCGGCGAAGACGTTGGAATTTTGCGCTTCTTTCATCTTGTTCCCGAGGATATGTCCAAAGTGTTCGCTGAAGGGGACGACTGCAAAACATAACTTGTTCGCAACTGCCTGACCTTGGGATGTTACCTCGCGCGGCAGATACTCCATGTGGGCGATCTCATCAGTCAAAGCTGCCACAAGGGAGGATACCTGGTGCGTTCCGTTCTCTTTACGCAAACATATCATAGAACAGGCGCAAGAGAATGGCGTCTGAGCATCTGGGTTATGGCCATCAAAAACAAAAACTTGCGACGTGGATTGATCGCTTGCAAAACTCTTGGATGGACAGAATATGGGGAGTTGTGCGCCAGTGAGTCCTAGGGCATCCCTATTGCCGTCTTTCTGATTTGGTGGATGGAATCTGATTCTTCTTATTCCCTGTAAGGTAAACCCCCTGGAGTTACAAATAGCCAGAATGATTCCATTGCATCTGGGAAGGATGAGCGGAGAAGCAACAATCACTATTAAGGATTCTGTGGACGCCACTAGAGTACAAGGGGGCGAGGGTAAAGGAGTATGGAGAGCGCTCGTTGGTGTTCCTACGTGTTCCTCTTTTCTTCCCCGGGACCCGGACCTTGGTCTCTGCACTACCACATCATCACTACCGATATTCAACGTATCTCCTGGGGGTACCCGGCCTCCAAACCAACGCGCTAGTTCTGTGTTTGCTCGGCTTGTATTACGTGGGCAATAGAACAAGTGGTCTTCCTTCTCTTCACTTCCATAGACTGCTCGTAAAGAGGTGGGGTCTGTCCGACGCGCAAGCCATGTGTCTTTAGGGCCTACTGCGTCGAGCCAACGAGACAAGGAGTTGGGACCTCTGATTGCTAGAGCAATTAGAGGACTGTCATGTTTAAAGACGTTAGAACTGGACTGATCTAAGCCTGTGAAGGAAATAAAAACGAATTTGTCAGAGATCGAAATGGTCATCTATAACTGTGGCACTTTCATGTTTTTCAGTGTCAAAATATACTCCATGGAATTATTTTGCAAGAAATGTCGCATATATAATATAGTGTTTGCATAAACGAAAAAAAAAAGAAGGAAATATTGACAAGAGTGATTGGATAGCGTGCGTTTTGCTTTTTCTATTTGAGTGGCTCCAACGGAAGCCATTTTAAAGTCTTAGCTTCGTGATTGAATAGAGCTTTTAAGTGTGACGTCAATCTTATGGGAAAACGACTTCCGGGTCCAAAACGAAAAGCAGTGCTGTTTTATGAAAATTTTTCTTATTTTTTCTTTATGACTGGATTTGTTGTCCAAAATTATAATTGTTTCAGATGGAGGTTAAATCATTGAGTACGTCTTTCGCTTTCTTTTAGCGGTATTTTTGAACAGTTGGACCCTGAAATACGTCATAACTTAACAGCTCTATAACAGGGTGCTTTGTTTCTTGTTTTTGATTGGCTGCAGCGAAAGCCATTCGAGTGTCATAACTACGTGCATCATCTCCCACTCATACGAAATCATGCGCCATAAACATCCAGAATTAATATAATCCACGTTTACAAGGTCACTTACCAGGTCTCTCATCAAAGGGTATTCTATGAGTATACAACAAACGAATCCCAGCCAGGTCGAGCCCTTCCTTCCAGACACGATTCAATATATCAAACATGCACATAGGATCATGAAGTGCAAGAAACTGAACAAGCATAATAGTGTTTTGAACTTCCGGTCCGCAATATTCAATGTTGGACGAGCTGGTATCGATTGTGTCCTCGACCTCGTGCGTCTTCCAGTAGAAACCAGGCTCCGCTCCAAAAACGCGGATCATGGCCTGGGGATCAGAGTTGATTGATAATAACGACGATAAGTTCTTCTGGCTGAAGGACATGTTAACGAACACCGGAGGGTAGCCTACTATTTTAGTCAAGACACTACATAGAGTATTAGTCCTTAAGAACTTGGCCACCGCAGTTTGAAAGGTGTTTCCTTTACTTCCCTGCTTTGCGCGAGTGCCCTGAAACTCCTCCCTGCTGCAGATTCCTACTTTGATTGACAGCTCTCCTTCATGCCATGTTTGTTGGAGCCCAATGACGTGGAACGGCGCTTCGCAGATTTCTGCATTGTCTACATAGTGCGTGTATTCTGGGACGCAAACCATGGATAATAGCCAGGCTAGCAGTGTGTTAAAACAGTGACAGTCTGTGCCTGTTTGGTTGCTTCTATTACCACCTTTGCCCCAGGTACCTTTGCCTCCTCCTAATGACAGTTCTCCGCAGGTAGAGAGTGGGACTGAAAGAAGTAAGTAGTTCTTGGATGAAAAATTGTCTGGTAGACTTGTGGGTTGTGGCTCGTATGAAGCGTCCTGTGAAAGAAACAGATAACTGTGAATATTAAATATAGAATTCATACCTCCCCCGACACATACCACAGATTGGCGTTCATTCTTATTGGCTGCTCCTGGTTGACCAATCAGAATTACTTACCAAATCAAAGACGATGAGTGTCTCAGGTGCTGCTATACAGACACGCCCTCCTACTGTCCTTGGCTCACGCTCTCTCTTATTGACCACCCCTCGCTTACCGATCAGAATTACTTACCAAATCAAAGACGATGGGTGTCTCAGGTGCTGCTATACAGACACGCCCTCCTACTGTTCTTGACTCACGCTCTCGCTTCACACTCTCCAGCCTGTGTTGTATTCGCAATTTCTTTGCCTTCATTTTCTCGTTTAAGATCTTTTGCTGGTTGTCTTTCACGGATGGCTTGGATTCTTTCTCTTTGCTACCAGTCCCTTTGATGCTTTCTTCTTGCTTCTCTCCCTTTATCATCTCATCTGTTCTTTTCTGTGGTGTATCAACACTTACAGACCTTGTGCTCGCCATTTCTTCTTCCTTGACAGCTCTCTTCTCTTCAGGTTCCATACCCTTTTCATCTGGTAAAGACTTCTCCTGCTCAGGGCTTAGCCTCTCTCTCTTATTCTCTACCCAAGCTTCCTTCCTTCCAGTCACCATTATCTCAGACTCTAGATCTTTGTTAGCATGAAGCATTGAAGCTATCCTTTTGTTAACTTCTTTAGCCCTTGAGTCATCTTGTTTTGCGTCCTCAATAGTCTTGGGTGCAGAAGACGCCGCTGTGGTGGTAACTGCTTCGCGTTCTCGCAATGAGATGGGAACAAACTCTGCTACTGTCTTGTTAGGGGAAGTATCATCAATCTTTATCATAACGTATTCATCATCATCATCATCATCAACATCCTCTAATTTCACCTCTTTGCCCATCATGGCCGCTCTTTTTTCACCAACAGAATATTTGATCCCCAAATCTTTTTCTGGTTTTTCAGTTTTCTCTTGATCCAAATGTTCTGATCTGGTCTTCATATCATCAGCCTTGGTTTCTGACTCATTTGCCTTTGTAGTATCTTTCATGGGTCTTGTCTTTATTGCATTTGTTGCTTGAGCTTGGTTTTTGGCTGCAAGTGCTTGTTTTATTCGTCTTCGCTGCTCGTGCCATAATTCCATGTCATTTTCGTCTTCAGAACTGCTTGATGAACTGAAGGATACGAAAAATTGTTTAAAAATAATCTTTGAAATAGGGGGCTCTCCCCTACCTTTCCAAGGAGTCCTGTGACAAGCAGCTATTTCAATGAATTCTAACAGCATCATTATCATCATCACCATTGTTATCATCATCATCATCACCATCACTATCATCATCCTCATCGTCACCACCATCACCATCATCATCATCACCGCCACCATCATCCTCATATCATTGTCATCATCAATACTATAATAGCATCATTATCATCACAATTATTGTCATCAATTCTTGAGGCTGAAAAAAGGTTATAAGACGAAATATCATCAACATACCTGTCTTCTTCACCAAAGCCCAAGATTCTTTGAAAAGAACTCGAATATGCCAAGTCAACCTTTAGATGACACAAAAGCAACATTTGAACAAAAATGGCTATGATTCTAACCCCCTGGAGGTTCTAAGTGCTAGTAAGTGAAAGAATTTCAACACAATTTCCCATACACGTCCTTATAAAATTTTTGATTTTCTATTTAATGCCAATTTAGGGTCAAATTTAGGGTCAAATTTAGGGTCAATTTAGTGTTAGTGCAAAAACCTCTATATGTCTGTATGTGTGTGAAACACTGTAATTACCACTATTAGTACCTTTTTTGGTTTCCGGGGTTCAATCTGCTGATTACGTAAATCAATAAATATAGTTCCTCTGTCCTCAGGTCTTGAGCCTCTTCTTTGAAAATCCAAGCCCATGCTGTAGTTCAGAGACCCAAAAGAAGAAGTACTAACTCCAACTGAGGACATAGAATTGACTGCCATTGTGCCAGCATCACTATGGGAGTTATCAGCTTGGACTCCAAATTCCTTGGTTTTAGACTCCCGTTGCCATTGGATACCAATATCTGTATCTGGTGATGAAGTGTTGGTAGTGCCGCTGAGTCTTGTGGGTTTAGATGTGGCGACAGCTTCCTCTTGTTGTCTCTGGCTCAAGGTTACGAGCTGTTTCATAAGCTCACCACTGCTGTCACTGCTTTCACTGTCATCAGAATCAACATCATTGTTATTCATATCATCAAGTTCCAGTGGGTGTGAATATGACCAAGAAACTGTCACTTCATTTACACGCTTCATAAGGTTATCAAAGTCAATATGTGCCAGATGTGAGAAGCTCAACCCTACAGAATCTTGGGAATGATTACTAGAATCCTTGTCACTTGATACTGCATTAACTGACCCATATTCTTCTGTTTGAACACTGGACTCTGCAGTGGATTTGGAATTAATGTGATTCTTGTCATCCTGAGCTTCATCACTTGCCTATATGATAATAATAAAATTGTTTGATATTTCAATTTGATTCAGTGGAAGAAGAACCACTCTCAAACCACTGCTAAATTGTATTCTCATTCATATTATGGAAAAAGAAAACATTTCTATAAGAAAGAAAAAGCTTTTGAATAATAGCATTTTCTACTGTTACTAAAAATAGATATATCGCAAAGCCTAGTGGGGTCAAAATGCAGACAAACTTTGTAAAAAAAGGCTTCGCATTGGAAAAGAAGATCAATATCAGTCGAAAAACTATCATGTTTTTTCCACGAATTCACCATTCCACTTATTACTTCTTGATACCACTACCACTAGAATCCTCTTCGAATCATTTTCCTTATTCAAATGTTTTAACTCCTTTGGAAGTCGCAAGATAATGGTCTTAACTTGGCCAATGAAAGGAACTACGAAATGGAATCTGTAGAAGTGGTATCAAGGGTAATAAGGGGAACCAGAATTAGAAACAACAAGACAAGAAAACATTGTTGCAGCATATTAGCATGTGTTTTTGGCTTGGCTTGTCTGCATTTCAATCCCATAATGCATCATTATGACGTCATTCGTGGAAAGTGCTATTGTATAACTGTGGTGAAGATTAACTGGAATGAATAACAAATGTTAAGGCCTTATTTACTTTGAGGTGCTAAGAGAGATGCACCATGACTTTTATTAGCTATACAAAGACCCTCTAAACAACACCCCCCCCCCCAAAAAACTTTTAAAAACAACAATCTCACGGGGGGGGGGGGGGGGACAGAAGAAAAATAAACTTAAAAGCAGAAATCTTACGAGGTATATTTTTATGAATCTGACATTTGCTTCTTTAAAAAATCACCTTAAATACTTGGTTGCTAAAACTTCTATCAAGATCACTATGCAGAGACAACCCACTATCAGTTGATGTTGAAGAGATCTTGGATTCTTCTTTTGGGCCAACTAGATCATCTAGTGGTAATGTTTCCGTCTGTGACTCCTTGTGAACTTCTGTAAAAGCTAAGGAAAGACCTTCTGAGGGAGACAGCGAGGTCAGGTCACCACTTCTGTTGAATATGACTGGTTCTTCATCACTGTCCACCTAAAAATGAATTCAATTAAGTATTCACTCTAGATCTTGTGATTAGGTTTTTGAAGTGAAAACTTGCAACTTAAACATGCGCATGTTGTAACAGTGAGACTTCTATTTCTGAGCTTTTGAGTGGATATTAAACAGAGTGTTTGTGAGCTACAACAGAATTATTGTCAATAGGCCATTCACATATTTGAGCAGGGTGGCACATGGGTTATGCGCAATGTGTCATTCAGCATTTTTTGGACCATGATTCATAAATTCAAAAACATAAGTCTGTGATTTATGAATTTCAGTCCCTTCCCCCCCCCCCCCCCCCCCCCCCGTGATGTGTGATCTGCTTATTTTGAAAACAGTGTTTCATGGTTTGGCATTGGTTTTCATAAAAATCTGAATTACACCCAAATTCATTGTATCAAGGTTATTTATGGATCATGTTTTCGTGATTTGTGGATTTATGGAAAAAAAATTTCTCTTGATTGAGAGGATGCATGACCTATAAACCTTTGAACCAAGCAGTTGTGTCAAAATCAATAATCATAAGAAATAGAGAGAGCACTTCACAATAAGCAAGAAGTATGAGTCTTTCCTTGAAACACATTGCAATAGGTTGTCATCCCTTTTGGCCATTTTCAATTTTTACAATTTTTAATTGTTAACTGCGCTTATTATAAAAATGTCAAAACAATTGATAACAAAATTCAAAGTGTAAAAAAAATTTAAAGGGTTTATTTCAAAACATAAACAGTATTTAGCAGCAAATACTACAGCAAAACAATGAGATTTGTACTCATATAATGATATAATATGACAATTTGTCATAGTCGTTAACAAATTTAAAAAAGTAAACGAAGCAAAATAGTAAGAATATATCTGAGAAACAAAAATAAGTAGAAAGTTACTTACTTCAGAGTTACTGTCAGAGCCAATAATAGGAATATTAGCCTGCACTTCTGCAAAAATGCTGTCCAAAGCGGGCTTGAGTCCTGCAACAGGACTTCTGTACAAGTCAGAGGGACAAGTTTCTCCTTCGTCGCTGTCGTCGCTGGAATACATATTGACAGAATTCAAACAAAAAAGAAGCACGAACTCATAGTTCAGTAGTGAAAGAATTGATAGGCGGTTTTAGAAACGGGTTTTAGGAAGGAAAAGTTGTTCATTTTCTTTCATTTTTGGAGGTCCTTTTGGGGTTTCTTCACAACAAAACTTCCTTGCATGACGCCATCTTGTTCACCATGGCAGCCAGTCCTCGTCCCAGACCTTTGAGCCACCGTCACATCACGTGACCACTAAAATCTCTAACCTTTTTTTTTCTAAATAAAACTCACAGATAAACAAATAAAACACCCCTTTACTCAAATATATTATTTCTATAACGATTAGGTGTCGAATGTGTCAAAAAGATACCATGAAAATCTTCATTGGAAATTTAGAAAAAGGAAATGTTATTGAGCTGCAATAATTTGGCTTTTAAAGCGCGCTTCAGAATGTTTTGATGGTTAAAAACAAGAGCGTTATATTAACGTGAACTTTTTGACATCAAGGACTTTTTTTGGACAAAAGAATTTATCAATTATATTAAACCAGGTGTTTCATACTGGGTTGTCTGTGGTAACGTTTAGTCACGTGACCCGACTGACTGATGTCAATGTATTATGATTGTATTCTGTAACGAAGGAGAGATTTGTGTTGAAGAATTGTCGGCAGTTTTTTCTTCGCAAAAGAAAGGATTTCATCCTCTTTTGCCCTTGTAAAGATACTAAACGGATTCTTGGAGAACTTCCGCGTTGCATGGGCAACATTTTGTCCTAATGGCTCCTGGTTAAGCTTCAAAAATACTCGTGGAAAGTTGGGAGTGCTTGTGTTAGTCGATTGAGTATCCTAAACTGCGGCTAAAATATGTCAATCCTAGATCATGGAATGCCTCATCAGACCCCAAACTGATATCTCTACCACTTCAAGTTATCATCTGTGTCGAAATTTCAAGGTTTTAACTAACGGAATATGGACTTGAAATATTTGAATACTTAGTTCTTCTAAATTAAGTTATGTCATCGAGAAGTGTTCGTCGTTTGTTGGTCACGAAGCTTTGGGCTGTCCTGAGTACAGCAATAATTTTGATATTCTTTGTATCGAGAACAAATGCTAAATGTGGTGGAAAAACTATATTCAAAGCTCTAAATGGGACTATTTCTGACGGCTCTGGAAACTATCCTGAAAACACACGTTGTGAGTGGCTGATAGAAGGTAAAATAAGACTCGAAGATTTTTAAATGAAATTATTATATTATCAAAATAAAGTTATTATACCGAAGATTTCATATCCAACTCGAACTATTTAAGCTTATCAGCTCTAAATATTGGATTTTTTTGTACATAAGGTGTAAGGTGAATTCATAAATTTAAGCTGTCTTTTGGGACGCTTGCTTTTATTCTTTAATGGTTTCCACTCTGAGTCAAACTTGCGTTGATAGATAAAATAGATTTGTTTGTCCAGAAATTAAGCTTATGATTTTTTACTTGCTAAAGCAGCTGGTGTTTGGATTAATTCCTTCATTCATGTCCTCTTTCGAGAACAACGGAAGCTTTTGGAAGAATTTGAACGGAAAAATTTGTCAAAATAATATAAAAAATCTGTAATCGTTATGTTTAGACTTGTTTATGGATGCGCATAGTTTACTCCGACTTTTGGCTTCCAAAATAGCGATTTTAATATAGAATAACGTTAATATTGATTCCTTATGTTAATAAATATCATTTTTGTGACTTGATTTGACAATATTTACTTTGAAGTACTTAAGAGTATTGAAATTAACCAAAAAAATGTTTGAAGAAAACTAGAACAACTTTAAGTTGTAAACGTATCTGAGTTCGAAATTGTTTACTTGTCCAACGTCTGCTAAGCATGCGCAGCTAAGTTCTTTAAATTTTAATGTATTATTCTCATTATATATTATATTTTGTTGATTAATTGATTAGTTGAAAAAATAGAACAGGAATGAAAGATGACATGAATCATTATTACTTTTGATGAAAGTCGGCATTTTATCCATATAATGTTGGCCAAAGATCGATACACAGTCCGATACACATGGATATTGGTTGTTCAGAGGCATTCATTGACGTATGTATGTCATGGTATGATGAACAAGGAACTGGAATAATCATCTCAAATTTGTTGTAAGATAATATTCACAATTTAAGGATTCATTGAATTCCTACATGACACTTTGAACAATTTTCCCAAGCAGATAAATAATATATACATCTACATAATATATATTTTTTCTGACTGACACCATGTATCGTGACAGTTTTAATGTAATATTTGCCAATTAGATAGAAGACTAAATAGAGTAAGTGAGGACTATCAGTCTGTGACAACAATATGTCTGTTAGTTTGAGAATGAAAACAATAATTATTATATTATAATTTTTATAAGGAAACTACCCTGCATGGTCATGATGTCATAAATGATTAATATATTCATCCTTTTCTCTTTATCCAGCTCCACGGCCAAACATGTCAATATCCCTAGTATTTGTGGAGTATGCAACAGAGTGCTCATTTGACTATTTATTTATCTATGATGGACCATCATACCTGTCGCCTTTGATTGGTAGTTTCAGCGGAGATTCCTCTCCACAAGAATTAATTGCTACATCTGGAAAGGTGAGGAATATCATTACCCATTTGATAAGCAATTATGGATATTAATGTACATATACAAGGCTTGAAGTAACAGCTGGTCAATGGACAGTGTCCAGCCAGAGTGGAGCTTGTCTGGTCAAATCTTTGCCTTGCTGGCCATTTTGATCAATAACATTGAGCTAGTAACAGGGTATGACCAAGCTAAAACTAACGTGGCCATTATTTCAAGCCCTATAGACATGCATTTATCAATTGAAAATATGCCACCAATCAGAATACATTAAAGTTGTTGCATATTCAGCAGTGTTCAACTGCTCCTTCCATTGGGTATTGTGGCCTAGAAGGTTTGAATGGGGGGAGATAAAATACAGTGTACTTGTACAAAGCTTATATAACTAGTATATATATACATATATATACCCTGTATATACCAGGTGATCTGAGGAAAAGCGATTAGCCAATCAGATTGCGAATCGTGATATCCGAAAAAGAATCAATCCCATGCGTCTTTTCGAGCTCAATCATGAATAAACAGAGGGAAATAAAAACAAAACCAAATAGCATATATACAAGTAAAATAATGCTAGGAAAAGTGTCATTTAGCCGATTATTTAAGGCTAAAAATGTTTCTACTTCAAAGAATATGTTGTCTAGATGAGACTAAGAATATATTTTCATCGGTTAGGTTAATATTCATGGTTTTTTATTAAAGAATTACCATTGAAACGATCTCGAAGAAGCTGCCGAAAAGCTTTCTCGATAATTTCCTTGGCAGGATTTAACTTAAATTTCCACACCTTACACTGCTCTTTTGTCCTTGTCAATCTCCAGGATGCTTTGAACCTTAAGAAAATCCTTTTATCTGTTAATTATAGTGTCTCGTTTTCAATAAGAAAAGACTTATTGGCGAGAAAGTCACTCGTAATTAGCCTATTTTCAAGATGACCGCCATGAAACTCAAGTGAATTGAGCATACGGTGGATGATAGGATTGATTCTTTTTCAGATCAGGAAATCATGCTTTGGGCGCCTAGTCAGATCACCTGGTATACAGTACACGCATGATTAGTCATTGAGTACACTCACCTAAATAACTATTGCCCTTGGTAATGAGTTAAAAGCCAATCAAAATACATTATTTACAATATACTAACTATGGATTTTGATGTTTTTTATCTTTACAGATGTTAATCAATCTTTATAGTGATACAAATTATGTACTAAAAGGCTTTACAGCCAATTATACCATAGAGGACTGTCCCAAAGATTGCTCAGGCCACGGGTCATGTTCCAATGGGCAGTGCATATGCAGTGGGACCTGGCATGGCAAAGCATGTGACTTGCATTGGTGTCCCGATATCTGTAATACTGGTGATGGTAATGGAATTTGTGATACAGTAAGTATCATAACATCAAAACATGCCTCTATTGAAAATAACAGCCGGCCATTTTGACCAGTAACAATTAGCCGGAAACAAAGTATGACCAGCTAAAACTAATTTGACCAGTCACCATGACCAGTGACTGACCAGCCATTATTCTTAGCTCTCTGTAAATTAACAAAATATCCTGAACTTCCTTTCCAGTTCAACCATCATTGCGTTTGCAAGCAAGGCTATGCAGGAGAGTCTTGTTCCCTTTCTCTAGATTCCAATAATGATGCTAATTCTTGGTACAAAATGGTCACCTACTCTGATAAATTTACACCTCGGCTAGACCATGCAGCAGTATACTATAAACCAACTGGTGATATTTGGTCATTTGGAGGTTGGTATTCCTTTATTTCGTAGTAGTAACCATCATCACCATCACCATCACCATCACCATCACCATCACCATCACCATCACCATCACCATCACCATCACCATCACCATCACCATCACCATCACCATCACCATCACCATCACCATCACCATCACCATCACCATCACCATCACCATCACCATCACCATCACCATCACCATCACCATCACCATCACCATCACCATCACCATCACCATCACCATCACCATCACCATCACCATCACCATCACCATCACCATCACCAACAACATCACCATCACCAACAACATCACCATCACCATCACCACCACCACCACCATCACCATCATCATCATCATCATCACCATCATCATCATCATCATCATCATCATCATCATCATCATCATCCATCTTCAGTACGTATCATCCACTGTCTTTAGCCAATACTACCGGTATTATGATTATTATAATGGTAATACATTATTATTGTAATCATCCATAATATAAATGTGAAAATATTTTTAAAAAGTTATCAGTCATCATAATGACACCATAATCATTCTCATCATTATTCCCATCGTCACCATCGCCATCCCCATCCCCATCCCCATCCCCATCCCCATCCCCATCCCCATCCCCATCCCCATCCCCATCCCCATCCCCATCCCCATCCCCATCCCCATCCCCATCGCCATCGCCATCGCCATCGCCATCATCACCACCATCACCATCATCACCACCATCACCACCATCACCATCATCACCATCATCACCACCATCACCATCATCACCATCATCATCATCATCATCATCATCATCCATCTTCAGTACGTATCATCCGCTGTCCTTAGCCAATATTATTATGATTATTATAATGGTAATACATTATTATTGTAATCATCCATTCTCATCATCATCAGCAGCAGCAGCAGCAGCAGGATTTTCATTATCATCAACATTTGTCATAGTCATCTTTGTCATAATCAATTTTTAGTGTGCTCACATTATCAATCAATTGATTTGTCATCTTTTTGTCTTTATTTCAGGTTTTGATTTAAATTCTGCAAATAATAATTTATTGAAATTTAATTTGACAACTGCTCAGTGGACAAAAGTAACGACTCCACAACCACACCCTGTAAGTATCAATCTGGTACACCCATTATTTGAATCAAGGGTGGTTTAGTGGATTAAGTCCACTTACCTCTCACTTCAGGGGTCTCAGATTCATTTCCTTGACAATGACTTTGATTAGCCCAGAGGTTGTTTCTGGTGTTGACCAGCAAGAATGATCACTCTTTAGTCTACAGTAGTTCCTTCCATGCTCATGCAAAAGAATTAGAGAAAATGGTGGCTATAGAACCCTTGCAGCACTTGGAATGTAGCTCAATTTGGAGGACAAAATAATAGGTTTCCAATTCTCTGGAGATTAGAATTATTTTGTTTATCTTCCAAATTGAGCTGCTTTAAATAATATCACTTGAAAATAAATTTGAATATGGGAGAATGAAAAATAAGATACCTAGGAGTGAGATGAAAGGAATGACAGTAGATGATTAATAGATGTGACAGAATATTAGTTACATTCACCAGGCAGAGAACCCATAAATTCTCTATTTATACCAATCAACACTGATATCTCAAGATTTTTTAATCCCATAGCAATTGGCATTCGCTATTGTGATGTCCCTGCCTTGTAATTATTTTCGCATCCTGTTATCTGTATTCAGTTTTTTGTCTGTACTGTTAGGCAAAGCTAATAAAATATTATCTCCCTGACAGGTTGGACGTTACGCACACACAGCCACTTTATACCATGATAGTATAATCATATTTGGAGGACAGTTTGATGATAAACATCTGAGTAATGAGTTATGGAAGCTGAACCTAACTGCACTGACGTGGACTCAACTGTCACCTAATGATCCTAATGCCCCACCCCCTGTCACTCAACACACAGCAAACCTGGTTGATGACAAGTTATACATCTATGGAGGTGAGAGATATTTCTCTTAAGAATCAAAAGGCCCATTAATATCAAGGGAATTGAGAATGGTGTAGTTGGATTGCACTTGCTTATCACCTAAGGAAGGATAAAAATAATGGCTGAACAATGTCCAGACATCACCAGCTAGATCAGACTGATCAATAGGATGAACGGGTTTGGTCCAGGAAGTTGTCCATTGACTGGTCAACATGTGACCAGTTAATATGACCAGTCAAGAGGACTGGCCTAATAGGTGTTGGGCCTGACAAGTGCAATTTTTGGCTAGACATCTATTTACTGACCATTTATATGAGCTCCACCTAGAGAATTTCAAAAAATGATTTAATATGATTTCTTTCTACTTCTTTCACAGGTCGAACAACCAATGACAGCTTTTCATCAGCCATGTACAAGTATGACTTGAGCAAAGCAAATACTGGATGGATGGAAGTGAAATACAAAAGTGGGAAAAACCTTGCACTACGGGTGTTAGGACATTCTTCTGTCTACTATGGTGACATACGGTCACTCGTTGTCTTTGGTGGATTTCACCCAAAATCATCCAGGTGAGTACAATGTTCAATAACCTGGTAACAATCAGTGAGTTAGTTTATTACATCTTGTTCTTTTATCTCCACATCAGGGATAGTGCTAGGAAGAATATGATACATGTATTTCACGTTGATGGCCTTGTGTGGACAGAGTGGATGACAGGAGGGGACTCTAATAAACCTAAACCACGTGCCTTTCACTCCGCCACAGTTGTAGGAGACTACATGGTTGTTTTTGGTAGGTACCTTTGGATCTGACAAGCATAGATAAGAATTATTCATCTTCAGTAATTTGAATTTCCAAAATCTAATAGTTTTGGTCTTAATTTTCTTTTTGAAAAAAAAGTCAAAATCATGGAAATCATAGGGGTGTACTTTTTTTCAAAATGCCACAAAGTGATGATTTTTCGGTTAAATTTATCAATTCATAAAACCCATGATATCATAGGTGGGTGCAAGAATGCTAAAAAAAACCCAGAATGCACCTTTTTTTCATCTCTCACTAGTTACTTTTTCCTGCAATGTGAATTAACAATTACTATAATTGTTTTTTCTTTAACACTCCAGGGGGTAACAGACATGTGCATAAGTATGATGAAACATGCTATGACAACAATGTTCATTTTCTCAATCTCAAGTGTCGGAAATGGGTTTCTGAAGCAGTCTTAAGTGAACTTTCAGCAGTGTCCTTTCAATCAACAAAACCTCAGCGAGGTAGATTCTCACATGTAGCCCTTTTACGAGACTCTGTGCTCCTAATCTTTGGAGGATACGGTGGAGCCCCATTGGGTAACATGTATGCGTACAAGCTTCCTGAAGCTGTAAAAGTGGTGAATAGAATAGGAATGGCTGTGATTGCTGGACATTGCAATAGATACTTAACATCCGAAAAATGTGTTCCTGATCCAGCATGTGGTTGGTGTAGAAGTCAAGGAAAATGCTTTGCAGCTCAAAACTCCAGCAAATGTTCATCTGGCTGGCAAATGGACAGCTGCCCAGGCCCTTGTGGAGTGCTCAGTCAGTGTACATCTTGCTTGACGTGGGGCTCAAGACACACACCCAACTGTGGTTGGTGTGTCCAAGACAGTCGTTGCTACCCAGTATCATCACCTATGAATGCTTGTGAGACACCCACATCAAGTAATATGAATAAGCTGAAAGGCTGGTGGGGTGTGAGTGGACAGTTTTTGACTGGGTCAGTAGATCAGTGCCGATCCAGGGATTACCCACCTGGACTGATAGCTATTTGGCATACTGTTACTGCAAATACTACCCACCCTGATGAAGTTACCATGGTCTCAACAGCCAATGATAATATTGCTTTTGTTTTCAAAGTTTTCAATAAAACTCTTGTTGGCTTTATCTATCCCTTCAAGTACAAGACCTCCCCATGGCCTACTTTCTTTCTAAGAACAAAAACAAGCAATGCTTTTCTCATGAGCAGCACTTTGTATCTGAGCACAGATGCTAGCAAAAGCAAACCGGTAAGGAATCATTGATTGGTTAATACTCTTATGATTATTATTAATATTAATCCTAAAAATTAATATTACCTTGTTACTTCAAAGGTTGATGGCATGATGATGGTGATGATGATGATGATGATGGTGGTGATGATGGTGGTGATGGTGATGGTGATGGTGATGGTGATGGTGATGGTGATGGTGATGGTGATGGTGATGATGGTGATGATGATGGTGGTGATGGGGGCGATGGCGATGGCGATGGCGATGGCGATGGCGATGGCGATGGCGATGGCGATGGCGATGGCGATGGCGATGGCGATGGCGATGGCGATGGCGATGGCGATGGCGATGGCGATGGCGATGGCGATGGCGATGGCAATAGTGACGATGGGAATGGCAATAGTGATGATGGGAATAATGATGAGAATGATTATGGTGTCATTATGATGACTGATAACTTTTTAAAAATATTTTCACATTTATATTCTTTTTAAATATTTTGCCAAAAGGATGAGGTAGCTAAATGTCCCAAAGGTAACATACAAGGCACATGTTCATCAAGAGCATTCCGCCCCAACCAAGATCTCTTTCCCAACCCAGGTCAGGATAAGAAGTACTACATAAAAATGGAAGCTGACCTCAGAATAGATGTCTCTAAGCATGATCCAGCTCATTTTGAAGCTTCCTGGAATAACAGTGGAAATCCTATATATCTTGTGGTACGTACATGAAGCAAAAATTACAAACTAAAATACTTTTCTAATCAGAAAATGTTTTTATTTTTGCAGTCCATATCAGGTCAGTACCTCCAGCCTTATACATCAGGAGGCAGTGAATGTGCAAGTTTAACAAACTGTATGTTCTGCATGACTGATGCAAGCTGTGGATGGTGTCCTCTAACAAACAAGTGTGAGTCCCGTTCTTCATCCACTGTGTGTAAAGATGCTGCTGGACATGTTCAACATCTTGTACTTAATGCTACAGACTGCTTTAGATGTTCAGAATTTATTGACTGTGTATCTTGTACACAGGTAAGGCTAATGTGATCCTTCAGGGCTCCTTTTGATATCTGAGGCATATAGCCACTGACTTGACTATATATCCCGTTGTTTTTATTGACATTTAAATAAAGGTGTCTATGTATCTATCTTCTCCTTTTCATCTTCCTTCCATTTTTCACTTCCCATTCTTTCTGCCATCACTTATATTTTATCTCTTTCTCATAGATTCCCATTTTTTCATTTTCCCATTTTTCAAATTTTGCACTTTTTTATCCCTCCCAATTCATCACATTTTTTCAAATTCTTTTCCTTCATTTCTTCCATTTTCCTATTCCTTATTTTTTTCAGTTTCTTCCCAATTCTATCCAAATGTAAATTCCTATCCCACTGGTTCCTATATTTTAATTTTCTTTTAAAAATTTCTTAATTCTTAATTGAAAGTTGCCTTTCCCCCTTATTTTCTAGTCAAGTCTATGTGAATGGGCGGCAGTATATAACACATGCGTGCGGCGACACAGAAAAATATTTTCAGCTGTCATCAGTGATCCAGCAGCTTGTAACCTGCCATGCCACCAGTATGTATACATTAGAGCGGTTTAATTTTTAACCAAAACATGATGTCCATATCATATTATTGTAAATGAAATGGGAAAGAAAAAAAGGGAAATTATAAGAATATTTGCCGAGTGCCCCACTTATCCCAACACAAACTGTACAGACCCCTTGTTGTATGTCAGAATGCAGCTCAATTTAGAGGACAAAACAATAGGTTCCAAAGGAGATTGAAATTATTTTAATTTGTCCCCCAAATTGAGCTGCTTTGACATCACATGCAAGGGGTATATACACTATTGCAATCCTGGAAGCCCTGTTTTGTGTAATCAAGGGGATGGAAGGGCCAAATCTACAGGGATTATCATTAAGGCTTGTTGACGCTCCCACTCTTCATGACCCTTCTCATTGTTCTTCCAATCTCTGGGCTCCTCTGGATACCAGCTTTTAGCTGAATGGGCCACCCTGTGTAAATAAAGGTTACATAAACATAAACATCTTCTTCCGTGGTAGAAGTTTAGATTGAATGAAAAATACGAATGACTCCCCCTCTAAAATGATAGTCCAGACATGTTTGACTACCTAGAGTAGACAATAAAACTGGATATAGTGTCATACTCAATTTCCTTTAAGACTCTATTTTTATATTTTTTGCCTTTTGTTTCATCACAGACGTACAAGTTGTTCTTCATGTGTAGCTGATAAATTGGGCTGTGCTTGGTGTGAGAAAACCTCATCCTGTTTTCTGTTTGGTACTTATATTGCACATTACCCCTATGGTCAGTGTACCTACTGGCTTGATAGGTAAGAGTTATAAAACAGTAGTAGTACATGTAGTAGTAGTACTTCGGATGTATAGACTCAAGATCTTACCTGGTGTCTATGATTTTTTGAAGAAAGATGCATTATTTCAGTGATCTGAATATGTTTCTTCAAGCAAATTTTTCTCCAGGTGGGATTTGAACTCATGACTTCAGGTAGCTAGCTGACTCTAAAGCTCAGATTTTTTTCCACTAGAAATTTGCTTGAAGAAAATATAATCACATTTAATAATTTACTAAGCTACAAAAACACCTAAAGTTTCATTTGAAAAAAACAAAACAAAAAAACTTGTCATCACTAATCACCACCACACGTACAGCAGTGGCGCAGCTCAACGGGGTCAAACTGAAAGCATGAGAAGGCGCCCCTCGCAGGTGCTATACGGTCCATGTATGACCCTGGAGCACAGCTCTAACCAGTTTGAATTAGTTAGGGTCGGTTTGAAAGGAGGGAGGAAGCTGTGATGTCCCTAGACCCTCCCATGGATGGAACCTTTAGACCCTACACATGAGTGTCCTGGATCCTACACATGATCTCTTCGGATCCTGAGCTCTACCCATGAATTGCTATCTTTGCCCTGGCTTATACACACTGTCTAATATTCATTCATTTGAATGTTTTTCATTCTACAGCAAAACTAGTTCCAGTTGCAGGAACTGCACCATGCATACAACCTGTAAAACCTGTCTGGCTGATATAGAGTGTGGATGGTGTGGAAGTACTGATAACCCACTGATAGGCAGGTAAGTTGGAATCCATAGGGTTACAGCAGATTTCAGAGCATACTGCACATTCATGGTACAGAGCATGCTGAGAAACAACAGTCGTATGATGACAAATATATTGTGAGATTTCTGCTCATTTCAAATGAACTTGGTATTGCTGTCACCCATTACTGTCATGTTTGTTGATGGACATCTGAACAACTCTTGACCCATCTATTGACCACAGATACTCTGGGAAACTCTAGCATGTGGTAGTCAAAAATCTGGCTACCTGTAATTATTATGCATGTTGAATTTTGAATTTTAATTCATCTCATTGTTTCAGTTGTTTTGGAGGAGACTTTGGTGGACCAAAGAATGGCCAGTGTTCAAGCCTTGTGAATATCAATGAGAGGTAAGCCATCTGTTTGGATTAATAGTAAATAATAGTATTTATAAAGGGAATATTTAATATTGAATGAATGGAATCTTTTCCCATTTTGGAACCACGTGTTATTCCCTTGAGTATTATTTTTTATTTAGTTTCATCCAGCAGGACTGGTAAAGAAAGAAATATTGCTAAAGGGAGAGGCACTTTAAAAAAAACAGTAGAATATTTTTACTACATTATTAAATAAAGTACATTTTGTTTTCCTAAGTGTCCTTGTTAACCCTATTGTTCTTTCTGTAGTGTTGATTGGTCGTATACCAAGTGCCCGGATGTGGACGAGTGTAGACTGGGACTACATAACTGCCATCATAATGCCACGTGTTATAATGTGTATGATTCATTTAACTGTGTATGTAATCGTGGCTTTACTGGGGATGGCAAGATTGCATGTAACAAAACGTACGTACTAGCTGGAAATCAAAGTATACAAAATCAAATTCCTATGATTGATAACTTAGTAGTACAAATGATAGTGACTGATGTAGGGAAATTAGATGGTGACCTTGGTGATGACAATATGTAATATATTGATTGATATAGGATTAGTGACAATGATTGCCTGTATCATCATCATAATGATTGACACAGCACATAGTGATGATGATGATGATGATGATGGTGGTGGTGGTGATGATGATGATGATGATGGAGATGATGATGGAGGAGGAGGAGGAGGATGGAGTTGGTGAAGTTGGTGAAGGTAGTAATGATGATTGTGTTGCTAGCTGGTTTATTACACCACATCAAGTAACACGAATTAATATCATTGATTATATTTATAGTTGTTACAATCCTTGCATCCATGGAATATGCGGACCAGATTACACATGTCATTGTGATCTCGGCTGGCTTGGAGAGAATTGTACAATTGACTGTGGTTGTAACGGACACAGCTCTTGTAACCAGGGCATAGGCATTTGTGACAAGTGTCAAGGTAAGCCAAACCCCTCCACTCTCTTGAATAATCCCCTTCACAGTTCCCTGCGCCATCTTGAAAGGTAGCCGTGCCTTTACATCGAAGCGAGATGAACGGTGAGCTTGCAATGATAGAGACCTTATTTAACACCTTGGACAATTATTCACGTCTCTATCATCACCAGCTTACCAATCATGATCTCACTTCGATACAAAGGCACAGCTACCTTTCAAGATGGTGCAGGGAACTGTGAAAGGGAGTATTAGCATTTTTTTGCATGAATAGAAGAGGAATAAATACCAAGAGACTCATGAGTAAATCTCCTTTAATTTCATACCTCAATGTTTTTCAGACTACACACACGGTAACCATTGTGAACTATGCGTGAGGGGCTCTTATGGTAATGCCACAACTCCACATGGGTGTAAGAAGTGCAGTTGTAATGGTCACGGAGATGTAACTCAAGGTGAATGTAACATGACCACAGGAGTGTGCTTCTGTAAGGACAACACTATGGGTCAACACTGTGATAAATGCTTGCCTGGATTAAAAGGAGACCCTAGGTTGGTATATGTCATGCTTTTCAATACATTGACAGCTTTAGTATGAAATACTAGTGTTTTGCCATGAAATTGCTGGGTTTCAATCAGCTAATAAAAGTCTTTGAATCTCATTATCTGATCCAAATGGTCGTCAAACACTGACCACCATGTGCTGTCAGCCAGAAAGAATTCTACTGAAAACTTGCCATTCAACTGACGAACATTCTGTATGAGATAGGAAATGACATCAAGTTAAACCCAGCAATAGCAATTATTATGAATGCATGCAAATGAGATGCAAATGAGAAAACAAGTATCGTATTGACCCGATAGCCTCACTTGTATGATTCTTAAAACAAAAGAATATGTAATTGCGGACTCAAATGTAATCAGTTATTGGTGGTGCCTATGTCACTTATGTCAGATGTCACGCATTCCTATTCAAATTTTGTTTTTTTTTATTTCCAGGAATGGTGGAAGGTGTTACTATGAATGTACTGGCCGTAGTGTCCTGACCAATGTCACACAAGGTGATATCTCCACATTTGTAGGTGAAGGCGTGACAGACCGCACTAAGGCAAGCTGTATCTGGGTAATATCCTCTTCCAAGAACACGAGCCATAACGTTATCTACGAGTCACAACCAGTGCGTGACAGATCCTCAGTCACTCTTGACTTCCTCAACATGAGTCTTGACTGTCTGACCAACCATGTCAACGTCTATGATGGGCTGCCAAGCTTCATTCTCGACTCCCCCCCACCACACCCCCCGGTGTTTTACAAGCTGGGCTCTTTCTGTGGATCCAAAGAATCTATACCCAAAGTCACAGCAACACTCGGCAACATAGTGGTGATGTTCCAAGGAGATATCTCACAAGGACAGCCCTCAAATGGTTTTGGTGCTGTCTTCACTGTCCATAGGTGTACAGACAGTTGCCATGGTAATCGGCAATGCGTGATGACGGCTGCAGGGGAGTCGTGTGTCTGTAGGGATGGATGGGTTGGTCCTGACTGTACTTATCGAGTCTGTCCAAGTAACTGTAACTCAGCATTGGGACAAGGAGTTTGCAACACGGTATGGCGAACCTTATACTGCATTTGCGAATTACTTTATTGAATACCTTCTTGAATTCTTTATAATTTTGTTCATATTATCAGCAAGTGGATGTTTCAGTCCAATGAGAAAAACTTAGACAACGTGTGGTTCTTTTTTTCCCCAGGCGACTGCGCAGTGTGAGTGCACCGCTGGCTTCACTGGAGTTGACTGCAGTACCATCGTACCTCCTGGCAAAGGATCCTGGGATACCCTCTACAACAATCTCTTTTCCAACAGTAGTTACAGTGAAGTAGCTCGAATGGCACATACTATGGTACTTCATTCAAATAATCTGTGGGCCTATGGTGGGTTCTCATTATCTATGGGAATACTGAGTGATGTCATGAAATATGACGTCATTGGCAAGACCTGGAGTCACGTGACAACCAATCAGCTCGCTAATCACCTTCCGTTGGCGAGATATTTTCATTGTGCTGTAATTTACCAGGTAGGTTGGGAAGTTCTTATGCAAGGGTAGATGATTTCAATGATTCTGATTGGTTGATTTGGGAGGCCATTTAAAAGTTACCCCCACCACAGGTATCCCATCAAAGGTTTCAGTTGTATTAGTTATACTCATGTCATGGATTTGATTACGTTGTTCATCCACAGGATACAATGGTGATCCATGGAGGTCTGACAAAAACTGGTGTATCCAATAAGTTGTGGCATTTCAATGTGATTACACCCTCATGGACTGAAATCACGGTAAGATAAAAGTCACGCGTCACAGATATTCATATTTGACAAATGAGCAGACTCGACCTGTTCATTGTTTGAGTCGTATCCATATTCATGTGTCTTCTCTTGTGCAACTGTTAAACAAAGAAATGATACTCTAGGGAATGACACATGGTATGTAATGGGAAAACATTACGTAAATATTACCCAAAGTTCCTGAATCATCAGAGCAGGTGAAGGGTCATAATAATTGACATTGTGTGACATATGTGTTGCGTGACACTTGGTGTTTTTCTTTCTAGACTTCTGGCCCTGCTCCAAAAGTGGCCGGCCACACCTGTACATTGGTGAACAACATCATCACAGTAATAGGAGGATATGAGCCAAGTACTGGGTTAAACAGTCGTGTGTATCAGTACAATATCCCCAGTAAAACTTGGACTATTCTCGAACCGTTAGGAATCCCACCCACAGGTAAGCAAAACTTTTAACCAACCCTGTAACAACCTCTGTGCTGATCTAAGTCAGGGCATGGCTAACTCACAGATTGAACCCTGAAAAACCTCTGGGCTGATCTAAGTCAGGGCATGGCTAACTCACAGATCAAACCCTGAAACAACCGCTGGGCTGATCTAAGTCAGGGCATGGCTAACTCACAGATCAAACCCTGAAACAACCGCTGGGCTGATCTAAGTCAGGGCATGGCTAACTCACAGATCAAACCCTGAAACAACCGCTGGGCTGATCTAAGTCAGGGCACGGCTAACTCACAGATCAAACCCTGAAACAACCGCTGGGCTGATCTAAGTCAGGGCATGGCTAACTCACAGATCAAACCCTGAAACAACCTCTGGACTGATCTAAGTCAGGGCACGGCTAACTCACAGATCAAACCCTGAAACAACCGCTGGGCTGATCTAAGTCAGGGCACGGCTAACTCACAGATCAAACCCTGAAACAACCGCTGGGCTGATCTAAGTCAGGGCACGGCTAACTCACAGATCAAACCCTGAAACAACCTCTGGGCTGATCTAAGTCAGGGCATGGCTAACTCACAGATCAAACCCTGAAACAACCGCTGGGCTGATCTAAGTCAGGGCATGGCTAACTCACAGATCAAACCCTGAAACAACCGCTGGGCTGATCTAAGTCAGGGCACGGCTAACTCACAGATCAAACCCTGAAACAACCGCTGGGCTGATCTAAGTCAGGGCATGGCTGACTCACAGATCAAATTGGAATTTAATATGTCCATCTGTCCGTCATCCATCTGACGTCATAATTCAATAGGCCAATAATTGTTTAATGGTTGTTGTATCGTCACACAGGTTTGTATGGTCATAGTACCGTCTACCACGCCACTACTCAATCTCTATTGGTATTTGGAGGGTATCGGTTCAAAACGCATGAAGTACAGCCATCAAGTGAACTATATTCCTTACACCTACCAAGCAGATCGTGGAACATTCTAGAACCCTTACAAAACAATAAGGTAAACCAGTGGGTGATGGGTGATGATAACATAGATGATGATAATGATAGTGATGATGATGATAATGGTGATGATGATGATGGTGATGATGTGATGATGGTGGTGATGATGTTAAGATGATGATTGATGAGGAGGGTGTGATAATGCTGCAGCTGCTGATGATGTTGTTGATGATGGTGTTAATGATGCTGATGGTGGTGTCAATGATGATGATGATAAGATGATGATAATTAGGATGATGCCGATGGGGAATTTTGATTACGTTGGTGTTCACAGTAGTCCTGATGAATGATGATGATGATGGTGTTAGTGGATGGAGTTAATGTCATAAATGATGATGAGAGTAATGGTGGTGGCATGGCTATCATAATGGTGGTAAAAGTGCGGATGATGATGATTTTTCATCTTCTGCTCCAGCCTTCACCCAAGTTCTTCCACGCTGCCACCATACTAGATGACGTCATGGTAATCTACGGAGGGCGCAGCACCGCTGACCAGTTCTCTTCAGAATTACTGGCTTATCGAATCAACTGCAACAGCTGGCGTATGTCCACTGACTCAGGTGAGTAAAATGTTTGTAAGACACGCACATCCTTTATGGATATTAACTAATAGATGCTACATTCCCGATGCTTTTGTTGAAGTCTACATTAATATCGTCCACCACTCAAAGTGAAATGAAAAATGGTTGAAAACAATTGTGAAAATACAAATGAAAATAACGTTTTATTATATTGGCTGATAAAGTTGGATATAGGTGTGGTTACCACAGGTAGCCCAAACTACAGACTTCATTCCCGTGTCTAATCACTTTATCAAGTAAGATTATATTCCAATCTTTACTAGATTCCAATATGGTAGGTGCTTCTCCTGGTGGCTTGATCGGCGGCTCTGCGTCCTCAAACAACAGCAAGATGTACATTTTCGGAGGTTTTGATGGCCAAGTCCAAAGCTCTTTATACAGACTTGCGTTACCAGTAGATATGTGCACAGGAATGCGTGACAAGCATAAGTGCACCTCAGCACCTGGCTGTAACTGGTGTGAACTACATTATAAAAATCATTCCTTGAATGAATCAAGAGTAGAAAACGCTACAGCATGTTACTCTGTCACGTCAGCCTTACCTGCTGCGTGTCACGCCACTCCAAATGTCACGCATTCTCTGATTATTAACGGGACCCTGTGTAACGTCGCGGCAGCGGAACAAAGAGACTGTAGAACATACACCTCGTGTGGTTCATGCCTTGGATCATACCCGGGTAGTTCATCAAGCTCGCCTCGGTGTAAATGGTGCATGTTGTGTACAGGAGGTGGTGAATGCGTGGACAGTGCCATCACATGCAACGGCACGAATTCCTGTGGGATATCGCAGAATCAACGCACAAGCTTGGCTTCATGTCCTGAAACATCATGCCGAGCCCCGACCTGCTCAGACTGCTTGCGCGATTCCTCCTGCATGTGGACGCCCCAGCTGAAATGGATAAGTGACACTAAACAACAGCTGTCCCCAAATGGTGTTCCATATCCATGGATGTGTTACAAAGCCTCGCTCATATCAAAGCATGCTGGTATAAAGATTAAGATACAAAGTACTCCAAGCTGTCCTGAAAAGTGTACAAAGTTTATGAACTGCAGTTCTTGTCTCAGCGCCAAAGGTAAAACTCTTTTGAGTTGATCACTTAGTGCAGATTTAGTGTAAGCATGGAAAGTCACGGCATGATCACGGTACATGCATGATCATTGAACCAATCATAAGAAAGAGAATACTCCTTGTCCAATCAGAATACTGGCTTACGGCACGGTTACGGTTAAGGCGCCGCACGAACAGGTTTGGAAATATCGTGTTGTGCGGTGACTGGGACATTGCCGTGGCCGAGCATCTTGAGTGAATTTGTGAAATCCGCGTGTTGTGATAAGTGGTTCTGAACGAGCGTGTCCGTGTACCATAGCGCAGATTTCGTATAAACATGAGAAACTCTTAGTATATATGTGCCATGCCGTGACAGTTATTGTGCCATTCACGAGAATCTTGATTGGATCGGTAATCTTGTGTATTGTGATTGGTTCAGGGGTATTTATTTCAGTCGTGCCGTGACCGTGCCGTGTGCCTTGATAATTTGCACTGTCTCATACGTGACGAGTGTAATACACCGTTTGCAGCACGTCAGGATGCAGCTCAATTTGGAGGACAAAACAATTCTCAGGAGATTGGAATTCTTTAAATTTGGTTTGTCCTCCAAATTGAGCTGCTTTGACATCACGTGCAAGGGGTCTATTCACCGTTCTCTCCCTCGTTCAATAATCTCTTGTTTGATTTTTTTAAAGGTGGTGATGGTGGATGGAACGAGTGCGTGTGGAGCGAGTCCCAAGGCAAATGTTACTCACCAACATACCTCCCGATGGCCGAAGTGACTGGCTCGGCAGGGCGCATCATTCGTGGCTCATCTGAGCAGTGTATGGCTAACTGCATTCACAAAACCCAATGTTCTACCTGCTTCCAGAGCTATAACTGTGGATGGTGTGGTGAAAAGAACTCAAATGGCAAAGGGTTGTGCATGATAGGTGGACTCAGAGGTATTGGTCTAAAACTAGAGAATGTAATCTTTTTAAAGATTAAAATCAAAATGTTACCTCTATTATAGCGCTTCTCAGTCACGCGTGAAATCACACGCGTACAATTTTCTGTCACGACAAAATAAGGTTTTTATGGATGTCAATCAAAGTGTTTCCATGACATTGACGGAAACACAAAGTTTTCATGTGCACATGCCTATGGAATGTCATGGAAACGCCTTGACTGACGTTCACCAAAACTTACTTTATCGAGACAGCAAATTGTACGAATTCGTGCGTGTGATTCGGAAGCGCTGTAAGCAGACGGACACCCTTTATTAAACCGACAGTGGCTCGGGTGCCGAAATTTCCTTCCCATATATTTACCGTAAAATCAGCGGGCACCAGGCAAAGTCCCGAAGGTGTCGGCTTAACAGAGGTAAGATTCACTCCCTAGGTTCTTTTATGTTATGCATTTTTTCTAAGCCATTTCGTCACGTATGGTCTTAGAATCTTTTGCTGAGTGAAACTCGATCAAATTCGAATATTTACGGATGAGCAAACGCCAGACAACCCAGAAAAGCTGCGCTTCGTTCTATTACAAACAGAAGTTAACTTTGGTGATTTTTTGTTTGTTTTAAATCTAGGTCCCTTACACGGCACGTGCCAAGGGAACACTATTGACGTTGGTCAACAAATAAGTGCCAACGTTACCACGCATCTAAGTGCCAACGAGAATCCTGTGTGGGCCTTCTCACTGTGTCCACTTGAGAACGAGTGTACGAACGGTCGTAACAACTGCTCCTCGCTACAGAACTGTATCGACACAGAGGAGTCGTACATTTGTGTCTGTAAACCAGGATATAAACAAATTGCAAGGTAACTGGAATTTCATCATTTTTATATTTGTATTTATTTTATATGATCCTCAAAATCTATGCACAGTATTTCACCATTTCAAACCACATTTCCTTCCCTCCTACCTTCCTTCCTTCCTTGAGTCATTCATTCATTCATTCGTCCCCTTTGCTCCCAATGAGGCATAAGGCCACGATAGCCCACTTCTGAGATATGCCTCGCTTGTCGTGCACAAAGGTTTCAGTACGAGGCTCAGTGCTAAATTAAATTTATCCTTTTCTCATGTCACGAACCACTAAGCATTTTGCGCAAAGACTCATCATATGAAAATCACTGGTGACAAATACCATACATTATCTTCCGGTGGGCTCACTTCCGGTACGAAGCTCATATGTCGAGCTCGAAAATACACGAATTTTTCGACTCTTTTCCGCTCTCTCGTGAATTTAAGTAAACTTGCCTTTCATTCAATTTATATTTTTTCCTTATATTTATTGTAACGTTTTCTTTCTTTCTTATCGTACTACAACTAAATTATTTATATTTATTGTAATTTATCTATATTTATCTATATTTATTGTAATATTGACTGTAAATTTTTTCGTTTCTGCCTCACTGACTTTTTTGACCAAAATTTGTAATTTATTCAAAACTAGACACTCTAAGAGTGCGAACTCGGGCTACATTATAAAGAGTATCTAGTATATATATTTGCGACCATGGAATGGATAGGAATTGATTTGGCAGTCAAAAATGATATATATTGAATGCAGGTGTATTTTGAGCGCATCCACACTGTTTAATACATAAATAAATGTAAAAGTAGATTATGTATCATAACCAAGGGCAAGTCGTCGTGATGTATAACAGCTGGGTGGGGTGGGAGATTGTAAGAGAAAAATATGTGACCATAAACATTAAAAAACATTTTAAATTCTAGTAAGGCATTAGTGTTACTGACTTGTCAACGCATATTATATTTCTACTTGACCTACTAGAGTACCTTTCAAGACTAGCTGATGAAATAAACATATCTATTTCAGTATCGAAACTGTTCGCTGCAAAACAAACGTTTTATCAATGTAAATACTCTTAGCCAAAATGTGTTTAACTGGTCATTTTTCTGGTTTTTGTTTTCTGTATTTTCATAAATGAAAATATTCAACAAGGAGTCTTGGCAGTTCGCTTTCTTGTAGATCACTATCAGCTCGTCTGACTTCTACAAGTTCTTGGAGTCAGCTTTCATCAAAGCTTTGTTTGTCACTCGTTTTGTAGTTTGTCTCTCGTTCTGTAGTTTGTCTCAGTATTTTTTTTTTTTTTTTGTATCTGAGATCTGGTAATAGCTAGGTAGTTTAGAGATTCTCTTAATCTATTTTAACTAGTTTGTCTAGTTCTACGATTCTCATACCGTAGTTTGCCCATAGATTCTCATAGATCCAAAATCGCTCAATAACAACTTTTAATGTGTGTCTACCACGTACGGCGTGTGCGTCTGAGTGCCTCTGAGTTCATTTAAGCTCATTTTAGTACGTTTGTTTGAGTTCATTTGACTGTCTTTGGCATTGCTTTGAGTATTTTTTGCATTTTGTTTTGCATTTCTTTGGTTCGTTTCGAAACTGACGCTCGACATCATTTAGTGTGGGTCTACCGCGAACGGCGTGTGCATTTGCATGTGTATTGAGCGTCCCAGAAGGACTCCATGATTTTCAGTAAATATTTACACACGAAACAGCGAGACCTTCGAAGAGCAAAGCAAGTCACTTAATCAGTTACGTGACTACTGCTCATGCAGAGGAACACCGCTGACCGCCGAGCAGCGCAGGCTTACTTACTTCTAACATCGTCGATAGACTGATAGATAGAAAACCCAAACCTAGACTCGGCCTACCTTGCAGGTAGCCCGAGTAACTAGCTAACTGACTTGTTTAGCCTTATGGTTATTTCAGTTAGCATGTACTAAATTAAGTTCTTTAATTAATTTATGTTAATTACTTTGTACAAAAATAGTACTAAATAAATCATTGTCATTGTCATTGTCATTATCATTGTCATTGTCACTGTCACTGTCACTGTCACTGTCACTGTCACTATCACTGTCACTGTCACTGTCACTGTCACTGTCTCTGTCACTGTCACTGTCACTATCACTGTCACTGTCACTGTCATTGTCATTGTCATTGTCATTGTCATTGTCATTGTCATTGTCATTTACCAATGGATCTAAGTAAAGCATTATGTTAGCTATGACTAGTAGTAATATGAAAGGGTTTGAGGCGTGTTTCGATACGTCAAATCTGTGTTTTCCGAGTACGGTTGAGAGCCGATTTTACAAGGCGTTACTAGATTCTCGACTACCTTAGCAGCGAATAACTGAGCCTAGCTTCAGTACCCGCGCTCGAATCATTATTTTACCGTCAAATGTGAAACCTTGAATGAATTATCTTTGTTTTGATATATTACAAGTCGACTTTTGTGAGGTTTTTGGTACGTCAAATGGCTGCTAAACTACTGCATGTGGTCTTTATCCTTTTGATCGTCTGTTGTCAAACTGTAGTAGCCGTAGAAGACGATTATAAGGAAGAAAATTATAAATTTAAGGCAAATTCACCCACCTTAACTTACGAAATTAACAAGTAAGTTGGTATGATTAAGCTTTTTTTTATTTAAGTTGTTCAATGTACGTATTTTTATTTATGATTTCTTAAATTATCGAAGCCGATTTGTGTTAGAAATAAAGAAATGATTTTATTGTGTTTAACTGAGGACATTATATTTTATTCTATCGACTTCAACAATCTCAACATAAAAGCTTTTGTCTTTTTTTGCTTTCGCTTCATTCGTGTTTTTCTTAGCACTACTTCCTCAATGAAACGTCTTGGTGGACGAGAAACACGTTTTGCCATCTTATTTGCGGTCATTACAGAGCATGCGCACAAGTACTGCATTAGTGTTATTGTCACCAATATCAAATGTAATGCCGATGTATGGAATGATTTTCATATGATGAAACCTTCGTGTTTAACAAGCGAAGCATAACTCGGAAGTAGGCTATTTTGGGATGTCATTCCCTTGAGTATTATTTCTTTCCTTTCTAGATTAAAAAAAAAACGTTGGTCGAACCTGCCTATGCGACCACAAGTTTTGATTTTAAGTTGTGGTCGCATTGACAAGTTCGACCACGTTTTGTAATCGACCATTTCTAATATTACATGTTCTATTCCAGTGATACGTGCGAGCCTATCTGTGATGATGGTTGTGTTCATGGAAAATGTGTCACCCCCAACAACTGTTCCTGTCACTTTGGCTGGACTTCCATTAACTGTTCCATCGAGTGCAGGTGTAATAACCATGGTCATTGCCTCAACGAGACAAGCCTCGATACTTGTGTTGACTGTCAGAATCACACAACGGTACGTGACATGGTCACGCAATATAAACACTACAGTATTACAAGCGTGACTGACGCAGTCACACAACACGTAATATAAGCACTAGATAAAGACCTCTTACACTTTATCCTTGATTGTCACACAACTCTTTCACATCCACTGACTATTCGTATCGCATTGACAGTTACCGTAGTAATGACTTGAATCGTTATTTTTCGTCTCCAGGGCAAAAGTTGTCAGTTCTGCGCGCCCTTGTTCGTGGGGAACTCTAGCAACAATGGCACATGTTCCTCGTGTTATAAGATATGCAATCAAAGTGCAGATGTCTGCATGGACATGGAAAGTCTAATCAGAGCATCCAATCTTAGTTTATCCCTAGAGCCTAAAGAGGTAAGTCAGATTCGCGTGTTTTACTATATGATTTTATGTCGAACAGATTTCATGCAGAAAAACATACAAAGAACCCTTACGCTCAATCTCAACTTGGGGGATTAAAATCGAGACAAACACGTTTTTTCGCTCGAATCGAATTCCGGGTTTGTGGAAAAAACTGGGTCGAGTTGGCATTACAGTGCATTGTGGGACTGTTTAAGGGGACGAAGTAGACGCCATCTTGGAAATGTGACCCTGACTTTGATCACCCGATATGTTGTTACAGGGTTCGATGAAATTAAAAGATTCCCATTCTACTCCCATTATTCCACCATTCATGCGTTCATCCGTCATTCCCTCTACTTTTTTCTTTCGTATCTCTATTTATTTATTCTCATTTTCTAACAGGTGTTAAAGTGGCTCGATCATGGTCCTGAAAGCATAAAAAAGGATGGTGAATGTCTTTGCAAGGACAAAAGCCGAGGCCTTGAATGTAAAAACTGCATCGCTGGAAACTTCTTCGAGAATCATCGCTGTTCACCGTAAGTCCTTGGACCTCATAGTTAACGCGCATATTCGTAAAGTGTGTGGATGCTGTCCTTCTATAAACGCATTTAATGACCATGCTCAAAATTGCTTCATAAATTCTCGATTTTCACCATAAGCCATTACAACCTCATAGTTAACGCGCGCATTCTACCGTAAAGTGTGAGGCGGCTGTCCTTCTATAAACGCATGTAATGACCATGCTCAAAATAGTCCTCTTCACAGTTCCCTGCGCCATCTTGAAGAGTAGCCATGCATTTGCATCGAAGCGGGACGAACGGTGAGCTTGCTAAAGACATGTTTTAACACCTTGGACAATTATTCCCATGTCTCTATCATTGCAAGCTCACCGTTCGTTTCACTTCGATGCAAAGGCACAGCTACCTTTCAAGGTGGCACAGGGAACTGTGAAGGGGACTATTGCTTCATAAATTCTCGATTTTCACCGTAAGCCATTACAACCTCTTAGTTAGAGCGCGTATTCTAATGAACAGTAGGAACCTTAATTAAGCATCAACAAGCATCGAGGACGGTAAAGCCGCCAACGCGCGCATAATCTACCGTTGCTGTGGGGTTGTCCTTCTATTGGCACATTAACTAACCATGGTCACAACTGTCATACAGGTATTTTGATTAAGGGTTCTAATTGTTATTTAATGCTTATTTGATCACCAGTTGTAAGTGTAATGGCCACGGAGACTTATGTAATTTAGAGGGGCGGTGCCAATGTCAAAATAACACAGAACAGGATTGCAGCACCTCGCAACCCTGCTATCAAAAACAGGTATGCTGACACGTCATAAGTCGTTGATTGTACGTCATTTACCCCCTGCCCTGCCCTGCCCTGCCCTGCCCTGCCCTGCCCACGTCATTTACCCCCTGCCCTGCCCTGCCCTGCCCTGCCCTGCCCTGCCCTGCCCTGCCCTGCCCTGCCCTGCCCTGCCCTGCCCTGCCCTGCCCTGCCCTGCCCTGCCCTGCCCTGCCCTGCCCTGCCCTGCCCTGCCCTGCCCTGCCCTGCCCTGCCCTGCCCTGCCCTGCCCTGCCCTGCCCTGCCCTGCCCTGCCCTGCCCTGCCCTGCCCTGCCCTGCCCTGCCCTGCCCTGCCCTGCCCTGCCCTGCCCTGCCCTGCCCTGCCCTGCCCTGCCCTGCCCTGCCCTGCCCTGCCCTGCCCTGCCCTGCCCTGCCCTGCCCTGCCCTGCCCTGCCCTGCCCTGCCCTGCCCTGCCCTGCCCTGCCCTGCCCTGCCCTGCCCTGCCCTGCCCTGCCCTGCCCTGCCCTGCCCTGCCCTGCCCTGCCCTGCCCTGCCCTGCCCTGCCCTGCCCTGCCCTGCCCTGCCCTGCCCTGCCCTGCCCTGCCCTGCCCTGCCCTGCCCTGCCCTGCCCTGCCCTGCCCTGCCCTGCCCTGCCCTGCCCTGCCCTGCCCTGCCCTGCCCTGCCCTGCCCTGCCCTGCCCTGCCCTGCCCTGCCCTGCCCTGCCCTGCCCTGCCCTGCCCTGCCCTGCCCTGCCCTGCCCTGCCCTGCCCTGCCCTGCCCTGCCCTGCCCTGCCCTGCCCTGCCCTGCCCTGCCCTGCCCTGCCCTGCCCTGCCCTGCCCTGCCCTGCCCTGCCCTGCCCTGCCCTGCCCTGCCCTGCCCTGCCCTGCCCTGCCCTGCCCTGCCCTGCCCTGCCCTGCCCTGCCCTGCCCTGCCCTGCCCTGCCCTGCCCTGCCCTGCCCTGCCCTGCCCTGCCCTGCCCTGCCCTGCCCTGCCCTGCCCTGCCCTGCCCTGCCCTGCCCTGCCCTGCCCTGCCCTGCCCTGCCCTGCCCTGCCCTGCCCTGCCCTGCCCTGCCCTGCCCTGTTTGTGGTTTTTAAGAAAAGATTGCTGGTTAGCGTCATCCTTTGCCAATACCACCAACATGGCCGCCATGTCTTTGTCTTTTGACTCCTGGGAATGATTGCAAACCATTGATAATTGTGTCTCTTTTTTCCAGTGCGTTAAATGCAATGATAAATTCCTTGGTAGACCAGATAGTAATCGTCAATGCTACTACAAAATCATCCATATGCAAGAATTCGTCATCAGCGCAGAGCCTCGTCTGGACGTGAACGACAAAAGTGTCTCATCATCTCCACTCCCTAAAGGAGCAACCGTAAACTATGTCGTATATCCAAGGTACACAAACGTTGACATACGAGCCACAATCGACGTGTTTCAGGGTGGGATCGACGTCTACGTATCGACTCATGATCGCAGTTTTGCTGTCTATCTTAATAAGACCACATGGACTCGTGAGGTTGTCGTCTCAGATGCGCAGCGTTATCGTAGAGATGTCGGCGACTCGTCGGGATCCCCGAATATTATCGATGTTCACGCAGGCGAAGACAAGCTAAATACTTTTGTTTATCTTCACTCGACGTCCGCTATCATTCGAGTACGTAATGTTAGAAACCGTTTGATACTAACGTTCCCGTTCTTGAAGCATACCTTAAGCAGTAGTCGGTTTTATATGGTATTTCTTGGCGTTGGCGACGAAAGGCATTCCAACACTACTGGCATTGTATATTTTCGCCAGGATTTGTCCCAGATTGATCTATTCGTATTCTTTTCTGTATTTTTCTCCGTCTTCTTCTTGGTCTTATCTCTATGTATAATTGCTTGGAAGATCAAACAGTTCCATGATCGCCGCAGGATCGCGCAAGTCCAAGAACGCGAGCTAGTGAACATGGCTAGTCGTCCATTTGCTACTTATTCATTCTTAACAGACAAGAGCGCTCCTAGGAGCTGCTGGAAAATCAAACGCGAGCACTCAAAGCGCAGTCTCTCACGGAAGTCACTTTTTCATCTAAAAGAAGCTTCGAATCGACCCGTCATTTCACCTGTCGCGTTGCAGGCCACAGACGACTCCAGGGCTTCTATTTCGTCAGTCATGTTCCAGTTACCAAGCAACGAGTGCTCAGACTTTCAGCTGTCATTTGGAACGTCTATAACCTCTTCTAGTAGCCAGCATTCACTGGGTGTCTTCTTTGGACATCAATTGTTAAGTGGACACAAGATTAACACAAGACAAACAGTTACCGTCACATCTTAGCACCTTGGCATGCTGTGGGTTCGTGATAACCGAGCCCCTCTAAAACAAGTCCTATTTTCTTGGGCTAAAATTCATGGTTCCGACTCAGACAATAACGAACCGGCAATCACCGTTGCAGCAGTTTTCCCAGTGGAACTAAAATCTTGTCTCACAAACAACTACACAGTATCTTTTACTAAAGAGTACTACAAGGATTACGAGGCATTTTTTTTCCACATGATAGTAAAGAATTGAAACAATTTATAATCAATTTTCAGCGATCGGAGTTTTACATTCTAAGATATTCTAGCTAATTTGTTGAGCTTGTGGGACATAGCAACCGTAACTAAGGGGAGTCGGAACCATGGATTATGACTTGAGAATTATTGGAATTTCCAGGCTGTTTTAGTGGTGTTGGGAACAAAGCGGCCAAAAATATATAGAGGGTCTCGATAAATCAGTAAACCATACCATAGTGTATTATATCAAACTCAATACATTATGTAGGCACATTGTCATAATACACAATCTCGGGCACACAGCAAGCCCAACTAACATTTCGTACTTGAAATTTCGATAACTTGGGCTCCCTGTGTTTCGAGTTTCATATTTTGTCTAGTCCTCGTTCCCATTCCCTCCTCAGCTTTCAAGAAACGTAAGGCACTGGGAGCGAGGAAATGTTCTGTTCTGGTAACAGAAACGAGTGATCAAAACCTAGCTTGCTGTTGAAGTAAACCTCAACGGGTCGAAAAAAGTTTTTTTTTTTTCAATTTTAAACATTTTTTACTTAAACTTTTTGTGAAACGAAATAATTTTAAGAAAAAAGTTTTTTTTCTAGAAAAAAGAAATTTTCATTTAAGCGTGTCATTAAAGTCATGTATCCACACACGAGTGACACACCTAAAAACCGCATGCTACAAAAAGATTTAACGTGACTTGCAAAAAATCTTTAAAAAGTCACTATTTCAATTGTAAATACGCCCCCAAAAATATTCTTTGGATACAAATTCTTTTTGAGAAAATATTACTAATAATATTTTATTAGTATCATAAAATAGATATTCATATGCACGCACAATTCTAATGACGTCATAAGGTGACATCACACAACCGCCATCTTGATTTCTGGATTGTGATTTTCACTGACAGACCTCTTGCAGCACTTCGGAATTCAGCTCAATTTGGAGGACAAAATAAAAGGTTTCCAATTCTCAGGAGAATTGGAACCTATTGTTTTTTCCTCCTAATTGAGCTGCTTTGACGTCACATGCAAGGGGTGTATTGAAAAGGTAAATATACCTTTATTACTGCACTTGTCTTTTTATACCAAGCCAAGATGGCTGTTGTGTGGTCTGAAGCCTTTTGTGAATCCCAAATCGGATATAAATGAAAATATTAAAATTGTTCACTTTAGTATATTGGTGTTTTTATCTTTTTGTATTCTTCGTTTGCACGTCACATCATCGCCGCCATGTTGGCGGTATTCAAACTTGTATTATAGCTTCCATTGTTTGTCATTTGACTCTCCTCGAGCTGATAATGCTTGCAAATGATTCATTCGTTTATTCATTCGTTCGTTCGTTCGTCAGTTCGTCTTGTTTTCGGTGTTTTTCTCAAACTTCGCCAGCCTACCCGTATATTTCCAACAGTAGATTCAAGATGGGATTTGGCATCCACCCCTACCTACCTATAACGCAGGTTGTCAAGCATCTTTTATATTTTTGTTCTTTTTTTGCGGCAACGTTGACGCATACTGATAGTCCTCGCTTGTCGACAGTGTTCTGATCCGGAACGATCAAAATTGTGACACAAGTCAAAAATCCGGTCTTAAACCATATGGCTTGCGCCAGGAATTCTCGTCTTTCGTAAATTGCCTAAACCTAATCTTTTTTGTCATCACGCATATTGGCGCCGGAAAAAAAAGGATCAATGTTCAAATTGGACATATACTTTCTTAATATGTTATTTCGGTAGACTGAGTCTGAAAATGACTCCATTCTGGCGATCTCTGCTGGATTTTTTTCTTTTGAAAAGATTATGAAAAATCAACCCGCTGAGGGATGGCTTGTGTTTTGACTGTTTCGTCTTTCATGTTTGCGATTAACAATCTCTTATGCGGAACGACCAACTCACAATCATTTGAAATTGCTTTACTTCAGGGCTTCAAAATTGATAGTGAGCATCTTTATATTCATCGAGTTTTACTGTAGAGGCATTTTTGGTTTGTTTGTTTATTGTTGTTATTATCTTTTGCGCGCGCGAGTTTCATTTTAATATAGACCCCTTTTCACGTGACGTCAAAGTAGCTAAATTTAGACGACAAAACAAAAGAATTTCAATCTCCTGAGAATTGGAATTGTTTTGTCCTCCAAATTCAGCTTAATTCCGACGTGCTGCAAGGGGTCTGTTTGAAGAAAGGCGAGAAAGGCGTACCATACGTGTGGTTTTGACGCTGTAAGCATGTGCGGTTTTCATAAACACAATAAAATTCTAAGACCAGTAAACGGAACAAGAGGCTAAAGGATTATTTTCAGTGCATATAGTGCAAAGCAAGAAATCGAAGAGGCTAGTGCGTAAGCTAGCTCCCCTTTTTTGTCATGACCACCCCCCTCTCTATTTCTAGCCCAGGGTTCCTCCTGCTTTGCTGTGCAGTGTCTTCCCTAGGAGAACACATCAGTTTTTAATTAAAGACGGATAATATCGCGGAGTTTCAGTTGAGGCCAATTTTTTTCGTTTTGGTTTTCGGATCAATCAAGCGAGAACGCCAACGGCTAGTACGCTATCAATTAATCATGTTTCCCACAGCACAAGCGAGCGTGACACAGAACAAACCGCAGTCATGACTGATTTTCATTCATTCACGTCATTTGGTATGTCTGTCATTGAGACGGCAATGCCGATGTTTTACCGCTACGCTGCTTGATATCACTTTCATATCGCGATCTTCTCGCATGAAACCATTTGGAACACCCTCGTCTATCGTTTACTAAACACAACACGGTCGTTTCCTTACGAGCAGTCGGTAATATCTCGTACAGATGCCTGGAAAGAAGAAAGAATTGATCGTAGCTATTGACTTCGGTACTACGTATAGTGGATTCGCGTTCGCTCCCGTCAATGCCGTCGAAGAGTCTGACATTTGTGTTTTCCGTGGTTGGGGACGAGGACAAGGTTTCAGCTTTTTCAAAACACCGACATGTGTATTGCTAACACCTGAAGGAGATTTCTACAAGTTTGGCCATGCTGCTGTCGAAACCTATGCCAAGCACTTGGCGAGAAGCGAAGGACAAGAGTTACTCTACTTTGATCGGTTCAAACTCGTTCTCTACAACACAAAGGTTAGTTCAAATCAGCATAATAATCTACCTATTTATCAATAGCAATTGCAGGGTTCTTTGGGATTCTTTTTTAGTGAAAAATATTAAATATTTGTGAGTACGTTTCTCGTCTACGGACTTCAGTTTATTTGCGACGGAGCTTGGTTTAAGATTTAAGTCGTCAGCCTAAGAGAGTCGAATCATATACACACACTGACAATTTCTATTCGAAACTTAATGAGCCGCAGCGAATTTTAATAGGATCAAAAGAAAACAATTATATTTTGAGGCCACCGAAAGGTCCTTCTAGACTTTTCTGTGTAATATTCACCCCAAGCCCTTTTCTTATTTAAATAACCTAGATAGAGTAAGATTAATATATTTAGAAATGATCATGTACACCATTATTATCGGTCAAAATATCAAATATCTGTCTCGTGTCTATCAGCCTAGAAATTTGTAAGCTAACACTCGAGAGTTCTTTGCCTTGTCCTTGTATTTATAAGTGCGTGTAATGACATAGATATTCTAATTTCGCGTGCAGAAAACTCATCTCTTCTCTACATAATCAACACCTTCGATAATGTGTTATAAAATTTTGAGATCTTTCTGTTGTCGACGTCGAAAAAAATGCGAAAATATAACCTTTGAGATTGGGGTTCAATTATCTTGACTGATCTACAGCATCACAGGCTAATATTTATGACACTGTGAAATTATTTTTGCCCTGTGGCCATTCGAAAATATACCAAAATTTTGCTGTTTAAGGAATTGATCTATGGCACCCCTACCAGGTGCCCAATTTCCGGTGTTTTTGTTATGTTTCTTATTGTTAAAACAAGAAATAGCAATGATATGTTATTAAGTGTTATTTACTGTATGGAATATAAAGCATTTATCAACTTTATTGTTTGCCTTTTGGACATAGTTCATTGACAACTTGAAGCTTTTCCCGTCACTTTTGTGTACATATTTTTGTATGTCCTTGGATTATTTGTTGTCTCTCTTTTATTTACTGTTTACTTTATCAATTAAGATGGTTTAAAATCCAATTTAAGAGAAACCTTTTTGAATTTTTAAATATTTTTTATCGAGATTCCAATATATCTCCACTGGAGATGAAATCACGTAATTATCCGTGACAGCGTCTAGACTGAGTAACGCAATACCGAGCATATACATAGATTGTACATTTGAAGAGTTGAAGACTTAGATATGTTATCAATTATCAACACATCTTTCTGGTTTCAGAGTTCAATATCTCTTAACTGAGTTAATGGTACCTTCTAGAATATATTTTTTTAATTTGAATTGCAAATTAACCTTGTTCGGGGGAAGTTGGTGACGAAACCGTTTCACCTTCGTGAAATAATCGTGGCGTGTTCGTATACAATTCGGAAGTCATGGCTACCACTAGGGATGAGAAAATTAAGAGAAAATACTACGCTTCTCAGTTTTAAATATTTTAATGTTATAGATAACGATTATGAGGGGGACACATATGAATTCTTGAACTGGGCTTCCTTGGTTCAGCCTTATCCTGAATCCCGCTATCATATTAGTACAGCGGGCTCTTAATTATGATGTGTTATGTCGTGTATCTGGGAGAATGAGGTTTATGGATAGGGGCAGCGAAAGGAACTGAAAAGTGGGAGGGAGGGCTGAATTAGTCAAAATTACATCCAATTTAAACTGGGGGGCCTCTACGATCCTTGCCCCCCAGGTCCGCCGCCAACGATGGAAGGACTGAAAAAAAACATTAACGCAGAGGGGAGGGGTTAGGAATTAAGGCTGCATAAATGCTAAGCTGATCCGCCCCCGAAATAAAATGTCATGAAAAGGGCGGATGTATTTTAAGATACAGATCATTATATCAATAGAAATATGTGAAATTCTTTGAAGAAAAGGTTGGCCAATCCGCCTTTTGTCCACCTCTAGAATGTCAGGTAGTCGTCAGAGACCGCACGCTTCCTTCCTCACTGGCACAGTTCGATCTTAGTGGCACGTCGAACTATAAACTTCGTAAAAGATGCTCAAAACGATCTTTAACATGAATAACACTTAAAATCTAAAATAGCTAAGGGGTAAAATTCCTTGTTAAAGATCGAAAAGATTAAAACATAATAGTCTCGTGTGGACCGTGTCAAGTGGGTACTTCTGTTTTTACGCTGAAACAATATTTACATGAGTTAACTACATTGAAAATGAGAAGGAATTTCACAGACGAACCGATTGGAACTGCTTATGACAAATCCTTAGTGTCATCAGCATCGCATTTTGGTGCTTTAAATTTCAATTTTTTTCGCATTTGGTATATATTTTCAGTTGATACCTTTGATTTGTTAAGAACGTGTTCGTTCGCGATGTGGATGAATGAAGAGTGCTGAAAGTTGGCTGATTTTGAAGTGGATGTGTTCCGAATGACTGGCACTCCCGCAGACAGCCAACCGTCTGTTTACTCCAACGGAATCTTTCTACCACGAAAAAAAAAATTTTAACTTCAAGATTAAATTATTTCGAGAGAATAAATTATCTCAGAAGAAGCTAATAAAACCTGTGGTATGATCACAGCAGGCAATGTGCGCGAGCCAAAACAGGACTCAAGAATAGCCTTAAGGCGAAAATCATGTGAAAACCTTATGTCTGTGATAAAGATAGCTTATAAACCCAATTCAAACGTCGATCTTTTCATAAACAGAGCCTAATGACATCAAAGAAGACGGCCCTATTGTCCATTGTCGTTTGAATTCTCAATGCGTTCGGCTCATGAGAAGATAGACATTTGAACTGGATCTTACTGTCTTGCATACTCTAGAAAGTACCAGTAAGCCCAGTAATTACCATCATCGCCGCGAGAAACCAACGTGGGGGGCTTTGAATCATGGTGTTTTGACATGGTGTGTTTCTAAATTAAGGTCGTTTCTTCGTCAACATCTCCAGGAATGAAATTACTTTAATTGTTTGCGTTTGGAGTTGTAATTAAAAGATTCTGTGGAGTGGAAATGATTTTTGACGTCCTATATGAGTTGAGTTTGTTAGTCTAATTGATCACCGAGGTGATCCAAGTTGTTTGGGTTCTCTTATGTTTCTTTGACGGGTTACCTGTGGTGTGTAGATTGATGTGCCGATCAAGAATGACTGAGAAAGAGTTAGCCATGCCGTGAATTGGATCAGCCCAGAGGTTGTTTCAGGGTTTGATCTGTGAGTTAGCCGTGCCCTGACTTAGATCAGCCCAGAGGTTGTTTCAGGGTTCAATCTGTGAGTTAGCCGTGCCCTGACCTAGATCAGCCAAGAGGTTGTTTCAGGGTTCAATCTGTGAGTTAGCCGTGCCCTGACCTAGATCAGCCCAGAGGTTGTTTCAGGGATTGATAAGGTTTGAATAAGGGGAACGGTGTCTAACTTTGTATCGTTATTTTCTAGTCGTTGAACCAAGAGACTCGCATCAAAGCTGCCAACGGACGTACAGTCCGTGCACTAGACCTCTTCGCAGTGTGCCTTGCCTACCTTCGTCAGATGGCCATGGATACCATCAATAATGCATACCTGGGCAAAAACGGAAAACACGCAAACAAGTACGACGTAAGCCAGGTTCAATGGGTGCTGACTGTACCTGCTATCTGGGAACCCACTGCCAAGGGATTCATGCGGGAAGCTGCATACATGGTTAGTAAGATACACAACATTAAAAATCTTTCAAAATTCATCTATGCTATTGTTGATAGACACAGCTTCAATTAAAGTATTAGACTTAATTGAATTCGACTTAACGGCTTATCTCGGATATGAAGTAATTGACCTTTAGGGGGAAAAGTATGGAAATAGAACGTATGATTGTCTCAGAATATGTATAGCATTTCTAATCTTGATTACCAAAAGCGCACGAGTTATTTAAGATCAATAGTAAGGAATTCGATTGGTGTTTTCCATGGGAATAAAGAGTGCGCAAATGAGGTTATCAGTTGCACTAATTCAGTATAAGAAGTTACGCAACATCGCTAACCTTTTAAGAAATATTATCCAGGAAGAAAAAGCGCGAAAATTCCAGCAGCAAAACAACATGCTCTTGAAATATGGTACGGAAATATGCTTTTTTTATTTATTTTTTAAGAATTCAGTGCTTATAAGGTGACTCTCTGACTCTGCGCAGTAGGGATAAGAAGTACTAGCGCAAGAACTGTTGATGTATTGCAGTATGTGATAGAACAGATTTCGTATGACTGTGATAAACATACGGTACGGACCTGCCATGCCTTGACCGTGATGGTGCCGTCGACACTAGAGAAAATAAATGCTTGTTTTCTCCGAGTATACAAAAAATTTCGTGGGTATACTTTTGTGAGACCAAGATACTGTATTGATAAAGGCAATATGAAAGAATTAGCCTTAAGTTTCAAGAACTGATCTTAAGTTTTGGCAATTTGTAAAGACTATTCTTCAGGCAAGTGTGAAAGTCAAATTTGAATATTTTTACAATAGCACGAAGACGCTTTCGACTAATTTGCATACGGACTTAGAGCATGCGCAGACGTTTTTCACGCGTGTCGGTGCCGTCTCCTAGCATTCTGATAAAACGAACAGCGACCTTGCGCACGCTATGTGATTGGTCGAGCGGATATCGTCACTGCCGTGCCGTAACCGTATCATGTGACGTGACTTTTCAGTCATACGAAATCTGCTCTAGTGTTGGTAAAGTGCGACAGCTCGTAATTGAGCAAAACTTCTACAGTGCATTGCGCATTGATACCCCGACAGGCGCAGATGCTTTCTATAGACTTAGGCACAAACTGAGTAATGTTTGATTGTGATACAGGGAGGAATGGGATCCCCTGATGATCCGGATCAACTAATGATCGCATTGGAACCCGAGGCAGCCTCGTTCTACTGCAAACGGCTACAAATGAAGGACTTTCTGGGGGAGACAGGGGAAGAACTTGTCAATGAGGTGCTGAGAAAATCTTCTGGTTCGTACATGGTGGTGGATAATGGAGGTGAGAAATGTTCCCGCGCGGTTCTTACCGCAAAAAGCTATAATTTATATGACCAAAAATCTAGCCCCAGCAGTAGAAGAGGTACTGTGTAATCCCCCCAAAATTATCGTTACATTACAGTCTCGTACCCAGAGTTCCTCGGGAACTAATGTAACTAATGCTAAAATGGCGGAATTTGTTCGATGCTCAGAAGATTTTGGGTTTAGGAAACTTTGCGCATAAAATTCCCGAAGGCTCTGCTGTATATCCTTGACATGCGCAATAACCGTTCTCCGCGCACGTGATTTCTTACCCTGCTACAACTTCTATTGCAGCTCACTGATCATTCTGTCTGTATTTTATAGGAGGGACATTAGATATCACAGTACATCAAATCCAGAAGGATGGTACAATAAAAGAAATCCACTCCCCTGTGGGAGGCCAGCTGGGAGGAATACTAGTGGACAGTGAGTTTATTGGCCTGCTAAAGAGAATCTTTGGCGAGGATTTTATCAATTTATTTCAACGTGATTACCCGAATGATTGGCAAAAGATCATGAGTGACTTCGAGATCCAAAAGCGCGCGGAACACGGAGTGGACAATGATGAATTGAGCATCGTTCTTCCATTCAAATTCGTCGAATCATACAGTCGTATTATTGGTACAGATGACAACATAAATGAAAACCTACGACTGTACTATACCAAGGGCGAGGTCAGCGTAGGGGCAGGATATCTTTACGTCGATTTAGAAATTATAGAAACATTTTACAAGGATGTGATTAAAAAGACTGTGGACATGCTAAGCAGTCTTCTACGTAATGAGAAACTGGCAGAAGTCAAGACAATGTTTCTTGTAGGAGGATTCTCTCAAGCGCTACCACTAAGAAAGGCCATTGTAGATTCATTTCCTGAAATGAGAATCTTAACACCAAGAGAGAGCGAATTAGCGATCATGAAAGGGGCGGTGACGTTCGCTCAGAACCCGAACATTTTGTCCGCACGCGTTATGGCAAAGACGTACGGGATTGATATCAACGAACAGTTCTGCCCTGAGAAACACCCGGTTGAAAAGCGTACCAACATTGAAGGGGTGTTCTTCTGTGAGGATGTATTCGACGCTCTTGTCCGTGAAGACGAAGAGGTCAAAGTAGGTGAAAAGCGTACTTTCTTCTTCTCACCAGTTCATCCTCAACAAACAGTGGCAAGGCTCAAATTCTTCAGCAGCCAGAAACGTGATGTGCTGTTCATCACAGACCCTGATGTCGAGGCTGAGAATGTCGAGTTTGAAGTCATCAGCCCAGATGTCAGTAAAGGAATCGAGAGAAAGATAGCACTCGATGTGTACTTTGGAGGAACGGAAATCAAAGTCAGTGCTATGGACGTCACTTCCGGTAGCTCGGCCAAGGCATCTTTGAGACTGGTAACCAAAGGGTCTATGTAGTATGGTGTTGGCCTAAATGGAATTTTGATTGATAGATTTGGTTTTGAAAATTGTTTTATCACAGGAGAAATGACATGTTTGTGTATTGGATGTGTGTGTGTTGTGTTTTAAAAGTTGAAAAACTTAGCAGGATTGGCCATTTGCACAATGCAAATGAAAAAAAATGAATTTATGATTTTCATTTAATTGCTCAAAGAACCTGTGATTTGAAACTTACAGCACCTACAGTGCCTTTCGGTTGTTCCTATGACAACTACAGTAGTATAAACTGTCGTCACCAATGCAGCTTTAAAATGGTTGCTACGGTGACTGTTGAATGGCTCTAAATTTAATGAATGAACTGGAAGCCACTTTGTGGAGATTTCACTACTAAATCTCATCTGGTTCTTTCCAGTCTTGGCATTAGCAACAAATAAATAGACTGAAGTTACGTCATACGAGATTTCAATTATTATAGTAAATGATGAAGATTATTTAACTGAATCAGCTCGTAACTGCTGAGTAAAAGATATTCTTTATAATTTGAAGATTATGGAAGTGCTATATCCTCCATCTTACAAATGACCCCACAAAACTATATGGAATTGCAAAATCAAAATATATACCTCGTAATGTTTTCCCACTTTAGACGACATGTCATTCCCTAGGGTATCATTTCTTTGTTTAACAGTTGCACATAAGAAGACACATGAATATGGATACAACTCATACAAAGAATCTTATTCTCAAGAGAATGACACATGGTCTGAAATAGGAAAAAAACATTATGCCCAAGCTATAGAAAAGTGTAAAATATGAAATAGCATAAGCAGTTAGACTGCTGAATATTGTTGGCACTAAAAAGTCCATACTTATCAAAGCAGGATTGATCTAGGTAAAATAAATGAAACACTTGTGTATTGAAAAAAATAGTAAATTGATGATTTAACTCATAAATAATATCAGAATACTCCGACTTGAGTTTATAAACATTTTAAACTTGTTTGTAAAAATAAAGAGGGTTGAGACCCCTTGCAGTACATTGGAATGCAGCTCAATTTGGAGGAGTTCCAATTCTCAGGAATTTGAAATTCTTTTGTTTTGTCCTCCAAATTGAGCTGCTTTGACATCACGTGAAAAGGGGTCTACATATAAAGAATGAAAGTAAATTAAAAACGTAATATTTTGTAAATGAATCAAATATAAGTGATCTCCTAGGACAGAATAAAAACCACATGAATACTGATAGTAGAACAGTTTTAAATTCAGCTTTGAGCCAGAACACTTAATTTAGCATTTAAAGACAAATAAAAAAGGGCTGTGTTGGTATGAACCTTTCTCACATGGAAATACTTTATGACATGTTTACGCAGGGTTAAACAAACGTCTTTATTGTCATGAGAATAAACATGGTGCCTGGAAAAGGTTTATCACCTTTAAAAGTCTTCAACAAATGACTCAAAATGTGAAATCCAAATCGATCATATATCTTCAAGGGGTTTTTATTGATGGTTATTTTTACAATATTAGCAAAAGAATCTTTAAAATCTTTGGGTTTTTTGGGGGGAGGAGTCTGTTAGAGAGAATGGACATGGTCTAGAATTGGAACAATTTGGTGGACCAGTAAACTTATGGAATACCTTGTTCATTAACCATACCACATGTCATGAGGGAGGGGAGGTAGGAGACTGGTTTTGTACATCTGGTTGTTGTGGTCTTGACTTAGATGTTGATTTATGGAATACCTTGTTGGTTAACCATACCACTAATGTAAATACTCTGATGGGAAATTGACTGAAAGAAACACACAAAATAGATTGCAATGCCCTTCTGTTGAAGATATGTATTAAAAGAGAGACAATGGTCCCTTTCAACGTTCCCTGTGCCATCTTGAAAGGTAGCAGCCATGCCTTTGCATTCAAGCAAGACAAACAGTGAACTTGCAATGATAGAGACATGTGAATAATTGGCCAAAGTGTTAACAAATGGTCTCTATCATTGCAAGCTCACTGTTTGTCTTGCTTTGATCAAAGGCACGGCTGGTTTCCAACATGGCGCAGGGAACTGTGAATGGGACTATTGGATAGAAAAAACTTGGCAAAGAGTGATGGATGAATGTGTAGGATGGATGGATATTAAATAACTGGGATGGATGAAATAAAATGAATAGATGAATGAATAGGATGTAATGGGTGAATTGATTGATAAATAATGTGAGATGGATGGATGGTCAGATTGATGAAATCAAATGAATGAATGTAACAGATAAATGAGATGGATAGGCTGAGAGAGAAAAACAAAAGGAAGAATGGAATTCCCATTTAGCTGTAAAGAAAACTGTGGTTTTAAAAATGCCATTAGCATTGTTTCCCATTGCTTCTCGTACAGACCACATGATGCATAAAGTAAAAATAATATTTGATTTAGTAGACATTACTGTACTTACTTTGTTTCAGACACCTTAGCTTCATCACCACTGATTATAAATAGAGGAAAGAGGATTGCAAACACACAACCACTGAAAAAAACACAAATCACAGTTGAAAAAGATGGATGAAATTTCTACGGTGGTGTCTAGGATTAAAATGATGGGGATAACAAGGATGAGATGATGATGATGATAATGATTGATGATGTTGATGAAAATGATGATGACAATAGTGTTAATAATGATGCTTGATAGACAATGTTGATGGTAGAGATGATAATAAATTATGATGATAAATTGTAATGATTGATGTAATGATTGATTGATGATCAAACACACAAACCTGACAAAAATAGATGAAGGTAGAGAAGTCATCAGTGCTAACGGCAGACCAAATCCAACAAAGTAAGGCCAGTTGGATTCTATATATGCTAAACGTTTAGGAGCTGACCAATCTACAACACCAAAAAAAAACACATCATCTACTGTACATTCAGGGACCATGGAAACAGATGAGCTGGGGATACAGATGTATACTCCCTATTTTTCACTAATATGTACTAAATTTTCAAGTCTTGGCTCCTCCCCTCCTGTGATTGGCTCAAGGGATAACATTAATTATACATCATAATGATGAAGAGTGTGAGAAGGTTTGTGTAGTGCAAGAATGCAGCCTGTTACAAGTTGGAAGACAAGAGAATCGTACTCACCCATGTTGACCCATTTGTACTCAAAAGCATAGAGAGAATAGAGAAGACACATATGGATTAAACTAGCTAGAGGACCAAGGACTGGTAAAAAACTGACAAGCATACCCTGTGGATTTAACAAGTCAATGACTTACTTTAGCGAAACATCTCACTTACACAACACCTTATTATCACAGGATACCCAATCAATTCTGAGACATCAGTTGTGTGAGACAATAGCTATTTTATGAGACATCCACCAGTCATGAGAGACCATCAATTGTGTGAAACGCCTATTTTGAAACCCTCTTGCTCACTCATACAACACCTGGGTATCAATCAATTCTGATACACCCACCACTCATGTGCCACACCCACCTATGTCATAAGACACCAAGATATGTTGTTTGAGACACCTACCCATGTTGGAGAACAACTACCCATGTTGGAGGACAACCAAACCATGTTGGAGGACAACCTACCCATGTTGGAGGACAACCTACCCATGTTGGAGGACAACCTACCCATGTTCGAGGGCAACTACCCATGTTGGAGGACAACCTACCTGGATTAAAAAGAATGCTTGTAAAAGAACACTAAATGCAAAGTCTGCTATACTTCTGCTCACATAGCTTGACATACTGAAACATCACAAGGCAGGATACCATTAATTCATCATATTTGTCACCAATCGATGATGGTTTATACACCATGAAGGTTGATGTAATGCTATATAATTAATAAAATGTTGCCAAACCTTTCTCCCCTTGATATATACACAAGTCCTAAAGGCCTTCCTCTGTTTTTCCGATAAGCATTGTCAGCTATTTCCTGAAATAGAAAATGAATAAATAGAAAATGAACTTGCCGTTTCTAGTTATAAGTATGTGGGAATAGACACAACATGAATGAAGTGGGAGAAGCATGTGACGCATAGTGGAGTGCTTCTCACCACTTCTTTAAAGAGTGCTCTACTGCTCCACAAGTGTAGCCTTTACAACTGCACACAGCACAGAATCAAGTCTAGTTTTATTTCTTTCATAAAACATAAAATACAGTACCAAGGTCATTTCTTTGAAACAACCTCTGGTCTGATCTAAATAAGGACACAGCCAACTCTCAAACTGAATTGGAATAACCCACTTTCGACATTCTGGTTGAGTGATCACGCACAAAGCAATTCAAGACAAGGCTCCAGGGAATTAAAAGAATAAATTAGGATTACTCCACTGTTTCCCCGGAGCCTCATCTTTAATTGCCTTATGCGTGATCACCCAACCAGGATATCAAAAGTGGGCTATTTAGCATGTTGGGTTTTTAAAGAGGGAGGAAAACTAATTAAAGAACTTTGGGGAAAAAACTCAAATCAAATGAGACCCAATTAAACTCTGCTTACATGTGATGGTATGCTGAGAATGGGGATTGAGCCTGAGACCCCAGAGGTGAGTCACAAGGGTACTACTGCTACGCTACCATTGATTCCCATTCAGACAACCTATCATTTCCTTGCTAATCTTACCTGGAACCAGAGAGAATTTAATGGTTTACTGAGCCAGAATAGAGGAAGTACCCACAAAGCTCCAAAAACATAGGACAGCGCTGGTCCCATCCAATACCAGACACTGCTGTGATGGGTTGAACTACCAGATACTAACTCTATGGTAAATAATGAAGTAATAATCAGTATGGGCTTTCACCTAGTTGGAGCTTGCTCTGTTGATTGTCCCTTGCTGAGCTTTTTTTTCTAGTACTATTCTTGTTTCTTAATTAGTTTTTTTTGTTAATTTTCAACTGTTTTGTATGTTTTTATTTACTCAGTGGAAGTTTAATAAATAAATAAATAAGTGAATAAATAGTATTGTCATACAGCTAGGGATTTTGCCGATACAACAAACACTTTCATTGGTTGATAGATGATCACATGGCACTAAATCTTGCATTCACCTCAAGACTCAAGGGAAAACAAAACTAACTATTTTCCTCGAGGCCACACATGAAGTAAGTTTGTCTGAAAATATATATATATATCAGATTTGCTTACCAAACACTAGGTGTGTCAGCCACTGCAGGGCTGGAATGATGTAACTTTCAAACAAAAATATGCTCAACTGCAAGAAAATAGATTGGAATATTTCAATATGGAGGGCTAAATATCCTTAATATCAAGAGGGGGGGCTGAGGTTTTTGCTTCAGTTGCCATAGAAATGCTACCCCTTTCCTCCCCCCTGATAAAAATATATGGTCCCAAATGAACATCTTGTTCTGACGAAAGTGCAGTACACCCATTTTCATAATTACACAACCAACTCTGTCTAATACTACTGGGTTTGTAATTTCTGTCGTGCAAAAAAACACTAACTCAGAGTGTTGGAAATTTGATTGTTGGAAGCCAAAAACCCAGACGTCTCATATTATAGCTAGTTGACTGGGTCACATAATTATGAATATGGGTGTAACCAATCTACTTACCCAAAATATACCCCCGTTAAGTAGACAGCATTGTACCATATTCTTCAGTATCTGTTTTGATGGCTGGCTACTATATAAAATATAATAGACAAATGGGTTCTTATAAATGCATTACAACACATGCAGCCCTAAGAACTTCCCTGTGTTTGATTATAATTTTAGGCAATATACCTGTCTTAGGATGGAGATACAAAATAAAAGACTTATTTTAAGTCGCTTCACATATTTACAGCCAAAGAACAACTGAAGTAAAATAATTTTAAAATCTTATCAATCAAACCATCAAATCCTTACTGGAATAAAATTTGCATAAGTTTAGATAATATACGCTTATATTCCCTTAAAATTTTCCCAAAAAAATAAACGATAACACTCGACTGCCATCCAGAGATGTTTACTTAAGCACTCCATCAACTATACGTAACATTATCCTTATAAAAGAAAGCTTTGTTTTACAGTAAACATTGAATTCCTTACTTATCTGTTTTTGGACGTGCTCTCATCCCTCGAAGCTGGCGTTGATTTTCGACCAATTTTCTGTGTTTTTCTTCCTCTTTTTTCTCCGTATCACTGTCCAATCTAAATATAGTTGTCATTCCGAGGAGAGAATCTTTTAAACCATTACCAAAACCGAGAAAAATGGGTTTAAATTCACTCATTTTTGAGGTGAAGTTTTTTGTTTTTTTTGTTTTTTACTTTGGATCAAAATATTAGAGCCCAGGACTACGCGGAAAATTGGCCAAGTGCATTGTGGGAGTTATCCTATTTTTTTTATTTTGGATCCATTTTTATTTCGTTCATTTTGTATTCCTTTTTTCCATTTTCTTTTCTTTTCTTTTTTTCTCTCTTTTTGTGCCCTCTTTTATTTAGAGAAACGTTTTACTTGATTAGTATTATAGTTTCTTTTCCTTTCTTATTCTTCTTTCTTTCTTTTCTTTCCCTTTTATTTAGATTCTTCAATTTAAAAATAAATAAATAAAAAGTTCATGAAAAGTGTATTCTTGAAAAAGATTGAAAAAATAATTTCAAAGAGTACAGTATAGTATTTCACAAATATGTTTTCAAAAGTTTGGCTTCCTCAGTTTCGAAGTTTCTCATCCTCAGTCTTCCATTCTTTTCCTTTCTTTTCTTTCTTTTCTTTTCCTTTCCTTTCCTTATTTTCCCGTTTGGTTCTTAGATTTTCCTAGTTTAATTTCTTTCATCACTTAACCATATGGCCAGTTATTATTTAAAGTCTCACCTATCCTACGCTTTCAACTAATGATACAGTCAAACTAATCCAATTGACAAGGATAGTAATAATTATTAATTTCCACTTTCAGCACACATACGTAACGAGCCAGCTAGCTCGTCAAAGTTATTTCCAGCAAGAGAATTCTTTTTTACCTGAATCTTTCTTTTTTAAGATTCCTAAAATTCAGAAGAAATAATCATAATAATGTAATGACAATGCAATCTTCAAACTGAGCAACACACTATCGGATATACAGTTTAATTAATTTTCGCAAGCGGAAGTTCAAAATCACTGTTTATAAATCTAATTAGAAAAAATCTTCGAGATTCAATTATATTCTCGTAAAAGCGTTTATTTCTCAATAAATAACGAAAACCAGCAAATTAAATTATTTTTCTGAATTTCAATTCTATTGTTTTATCATTGTTTTATTTTTCCGAAGACGACAGATCTAACTATCTTCGTTAGAAGTCAGGAGTCTTGATTCAAGTGAAGAAACCCTACCCACAATATGCAGCTAAAAACTGCAGTGTCCTTTCTTATTTGGATGATAGCTTTCATTACGAAAACTGCCGAAAGTTGTAAGTATTTTTTATAACTAATTACTGCGTTTATATATTAAACTTGAGTGTTTAGTTAAGGTCTTTTTCCGAAAAAATTAAAGTTTTATTTGAGAACACTCGGTGTTTGTTACGCTGGTTTTTGAAGTGCCTAAGTTTTAACTTCTTAAAATAACACTGTAGGTTTTAAACTTTGCCACGCGTATCGTTACGATTTTTTTCCACTATAATTCAGTACGTTCTCGGCTTTACATTAAGAACTCTGTATTTTCACAAAAACACAAAAATAATTTTCAAATCAATGCTCCTGTTTATTTTATCTTAGCTGACTCATGCCCTAAAGTAGAGAAAATTGGATGCTTTATCGATACCCTCAAACCCAGGCCTCTACCCGAGCTGCTACTGACCGACCGCGATCCCACTGATCCAGTGTACAGCGGTAACACAATTAATTGGTATGATTTCATGGATTATCTAAAAGGGTAAGAATTAATACCTTATTCAAATCATTCTGAAATTAATGATTATTTTTAAATCAATGTAAATCTTGCTCTTGTGGCAACAGAGCATGCGCAGTCTTAGTCTAAGTCTTAGTGGACGAAAAAAGGTAAACTTTGTACCAGAATGTAAGACGTGCGCATGCTTTTTGTCTTAGTTTGGTATGCCGCTGTGCAGAAAGGACCAAGGCGCGAGGATTCACTCATTTTGGTCTTCAGTTCTACGGCGAGTGCTGGAGTGGGCCCAGTGCAGAATCCCGCTTCGCTATGCATGGTCCGTCCAAAGAATGTCTCATGGGGCTGAAATTTCCACCGCTATACTGCAACAGAACGGATCCCAGAGCCTGTGTGGGAGGACCACACCTTAACTTCATATACAAGATTGAAGAAGGTGAGTCAAATAATTTTCGGCTGTAATTTTGCTCGATGTGATTGGTTCAATTCCGTGCGGTGACGTTGACGTTTCACAGTCATACGAATTTGATTATTCCATTTTTTTAAAAAGATCAACCTAAAGATCCCATTGATGGCAAATGGTCACCATGGGGACCGTGGAATTCGTGCAGCACTACCTGTGGTCCTGGGACTAGATCACGTGTTCGGGAGTGTACTGATCCTCCTCCTGAAAATGGCGGAAAAAGCTGCGTGGGGACTGGAACCGAGCATGGAGACTGTAACGTTGGAAAATGTAAGAATATTGATGTTATTTTCTTAGCCATTTTCTTTTTACTTTTTGATTTTTGTGTCTCTTTTGTTCTTCCTTCTCGCCAGGTCCCACTCCATGTCGCCGTGACCTTGACCTTGGCCTGGTGCTTGACTCTTCAGGTAGTGTTGGCGCAGAAAGATACCAGACAGCCAAGGAATTCCTGGTTAACTTGGTGACCAACGCCCAGGGCTCGTTCAAAGGAACCAGAATAGGAATCATAGTCTACAACCAAGAGCCTCAAATAGAGCTTACTTTTAATCAGGTTTGCTGGTGGGATTTATGTGATGTGTTTTGGGCTTCCTGTGGAAGAGGGGGTGGAGGCCATGGTATAATTAACAATTAGAAGACTCACTCTCGATTTCTATCGGCTGATAGTTGACGAGGGGCTCCGGCCCCGAGTCAACTATCAAAGCCGATAGAAATCGAGAGTGAGTCTTCTAATTGTTTTAGTAAAAATCTCAACTAAACTATACTATACTAAACTAAACTAAACTTCACAAAAGCGCGAAGGATAAGCCGCCATTTTTTCAAAACAAGTCCGGCTTTCTCTACCCACTATCTATCGGCTGATAGATAGTGAGTACGTTAGCCAATCAGAATGCAGGATTTGCAATAGTATAGTAGTAGAATTTTACTAACATCTATTATTCGGTTGTTTTCTAGACTGCAGACCTCTCACTGGGTAAGATCATGAATGTCATCAGGGCTATTCCCTATCTTAACGGAGGAACACGTACAGACAAAGCACTGGTCAAAGCTGCTACTGACCTGTACAGCAAGAAGGGAGGAGATAGAGTGTCGGTGGCTAATGTCCTGCTTGTAGTTACTGACGGACGGACCAATCATCTTAGTGAACCTTATGGCGATGCACTCAAACCACTCAAAGTAATTTTAACTAGGAACAAGATGTATCGCTTATAGGTCTGGGGGAGGGAGGTTCTACGCACGTTCTAAGAGCACAGCTAACCCTGGCCTCCTTTGCAGACATTCTTAGGGTCGTCACGTCGTCACGCAAAGTTTCTCTAGAGAAGCGTTGCGTGACGACCCTAAGAGCGTCTGCGTAGGAGGCTAAGCTAACCCCGGAAAAGACCGAATAGGAAGTTAGCTTGTTAGGTTCTCTCACCGAGCGAGGAAAAACAGAAAGAACCCTAGCTTTTGCTTATCACACGATGTTTATTATTCAATAGCATTACACTCGTTGTTGTCACTCTCGACCCCAGAGCCATGTCATTCTTATTGCGCATGCTCATTCAAATGCCATTCGAGCAGGCACAGTACAGTAAATACGACAGTTTGGGGGTCGAGAGTGGTGTTGGTATGCAAGATATTGAGAATCATTTCTATGGATATTTTTTCAGGAGCGCAAAGTTCACGTCATCGTAGTTGGCATTGGTGAGGGTGTCAAGAAGTCAGAGTTACTGCAAATAGCCATGGGAAACCCACACCACGTGGTTACTCTAGCAGATTACAAGGATTTACAGGCCAAGCTAAGTGACATCGTAGATGACGTGTGCAGCGCGGGAAATGACGTCAATGAATGATTTAAACTATTTAGTCACGTGAGTTAGAAATAACACAGGAATCCCAAGCATGCTTTAAGTTATTCTTCTCGTATTAACCAGTGTAAGGCATGAACAATGCATGTATTTCAGATAACTGTTTGTTAATAGTAAAGAAATCATCATCAGTAGTGCTGTCTTGTGATATTCACTTCCATGATGTACGGAGTAGAAATTACGAAATTTCAGCCCCAGTCTCATCCGGTTCGGGACCATTATTACTGCGCAAGGCATTATGGGGCGTCCAGGGGGCAAAAGAAAACAAAAATGTCGGATAAAATAGAGAGTTCCGTTTATTTGTCTTCCTTCATGTCCATCTTCTTAATTCATCTCTCGTCAAGTTGTCTAGGGGTGAAACGTTAATTTTAATCGACGCCATAAGTTTAACAAAGATTTGTATATTTTCCCCCTATCAAAATGGCCGTCGTATCGTCGAAGTAGTCCATTGAGAGGTTAGTCTTCCCCTAGACCGTAGATGATTAACTCCTGGCTTTGACCAGCATGAAAGCATGCAGACCTGAGTTATCGCTTGGGTCCAGTTACCAACCATTGGCACTCCTTTCCGTGTGGGACGCGTTTTGAATTTAAAACTCATAGTCTATCACTATCATTAATTTATAGTATAGTAAAAAATGAAATACTCAAACGACTAGATAAAAGCCTTAGAAACTGTATGCTTCAAAAATTATCCCAAAGAAAAGTTTCCACGAATTTGCATTTTAGCGCATTCCCTGTCACTTATGACATTTACTAAAATCCTCTTTGAAGTAGTTTCGAAAGTACTATTTTCCGTGCACGTGTATTTCAGCTCGTTCATCAAGCTCCAAGGTTTCTGACCCCAAGAACAGAAGACAAAACGCAAGCAAAAGTATAATAGCTCTGTCTTTTTACACTTTAAGCGCAACAGACCGATTATTGAAGAGGAGCAGATAATCAGTTTAGTGGTTCTATGGTGCATCCTGCTTCAGGGAAAACTATTTTTACTTACGGACGTTTTACAAACACAACCATCCAAATTGATAACTGAGGTAAGTCAAAGTTGGTCGGGAGAGTTGAGCCGTAAAACGTTCTGGAAACAATACTGTTAGTTCAGTTTGGCTCTACCAACGGGGAGAAAGTAATGCCAAAAAATATGAACTGCTTAAAAAGAGTACTTTTTATTTATTGAACGAAGCGAGTAGATGAATGAATACTTTCACTCATGCTTTGTATTGTATTTATGTAAAAGTGAAGGAAAGGTACATTTTTACTCCTTTGTTTTTATCATTTTCTATATTTATAACCGAAAATACCTTTCTTTTGACAACTAGCCGTTACATTACAAATTTAAATTTACAAAAAAAAAACACTCTTTCCTGGTCAGTGCATTGTTTCCAAATCAGCCTTGCGAAAAAAAGTGAAAATGAAACTTAAGAGGTTCGGGTTTTTTATTGTTGCCGAAATTCCTAAGAAGAATAGACTTGTGAAATATTTCCAGGAAATGAAGACGGACGGCTGCTGAAAGATAGCATTCTTCGTATTTATGGCTAGATTTTAAAAACAGCCAGAAAAACACTTCTTATTCCGCTTGGACCGAGAAATGATTTTTCAGTTTCAAAATGACGTCGCCACGTAATCATGCCTCGCGAGAAGTGAGACCTCATCGAGACCTCGCTCATTCATTTTCAGAATTTCCAGAGCAAAGTTGGTCAAGAGAAGGTTTGAGCAAAAAGATTTGAATACATTTTAGCGGCTCAGCTGCTGATTTCGGAAACTATTTGTTTTCAAATTAATTTGCTAGCGAAGTTGAAAACTGATACGGAAAACATTGTTTTCTCTAAGGTAGTAATTAACTGACCTTACGAAACTAAGTTTCAAATTACAATAATGGCTGGAAGAATTCCTTAATGATTAAGTATACAATGACTCGCTGCTCAAGATTTCACCTTTATGTCAACAGTGTATCGTTTGTGCTGCAGTGTCGCAGACTGCGTCAATGCTTTCCTTGGGCAGTTTTTGAGGACGAGAAACTTCATTTCCGTGAACCCAAAATTTTTGAATTAAAATGGGTTGACGGTGGTATGTTTTCACTTCTCCCTATGAGACGTATATGAATAAATGAATCTGACCTAACACCTGAACTACCGTCACGTGATCTATTTTGCATATCTAAATGAACATTTTGTTTCACAAGTTCATTCCTAGTTGTCCTACCTTTTTTCCTTCTTGTTTGTATGTTTGTTTGTTTGCTAGTGTTTTTTTTTGTGTGTGTGTTTTGTTTTGTTTTGTTTTGTTTTTGCGCAGTCAATCCACCTTTCCTAGCTCAGCGGTCTCACTAATGCAAGTCAATGTGAAAAAAATTAGCATAATGTTCTCCATTCAGCAGAACTCGATGAATTTTCGCTTTTTATCCTCTATTTGCATCGTTTCTGTCCACCAAAAACAAGAGAGAACACTTTCGAGGCTGTCATTTAGCTTGTGGAAGATGCTTTCTCCTGTGCAAAGTGGCTTCCAGATTTGCAAAACTCCCAAATATTCCTGTCAACCACGAGCGACGACAGCAGGGAAGAGAAGAAAAATATTCAAAGAAAGCTTGAAGTTAGAATCAAAACAACGTTATCTAGCGATAGCTGTGTGATACTGTTTGGTTTGTATGAAGTTAGTGGAGTTCTCTGTGGTTTATATGCTCGGTGTACGACTGCTAAGAACTACTGTAGGTATCTCTAAAATATCATAGACGTATAAGTAGTACTGATAAACAACGCTTTTGTTTGTTGAATTTTTTCTATGCTTTTATGCTAGCATATTTAAAACAGGTACATAGCAAAACAGACTGTACTGCTGTTTCTTTGTTTGTTTATTTGTTTGTTTGTTTGCTTGTTTGTTCGTTTGTTTGGATTGTTTGTTTGGTTTGTGGGGAAACCGTCTCTTTGTTTCTCTTTTTTCCTCGGAAAATCTTACAACTAACCTTTTTTGCATAGGACCAACTAGCTAAAACACGTTTAGCTCAACCTTGTTGGTGTAAAGATGAACACTTCTCGTTGGCTTCTCGTGGTATTTTACTTGGCCTTGAGCTGTTGTACGTTCGTTAAAGCAAAAAAATCCTCTTCGTCGAACTCGACTCATGTCTGCCCTCGACCCAATGTTGGGACGTGTTCCTGTCAGTGGACTAGGGACTATGGCAGGGTAACTTGTGCTGGACTCGATTCCCTGCCAAAAACTCTTCCATCAAAGCTTGTGGAAATGTTAGTTCAATGATCGTCTTTATACGTAGCAGATAAAGGACCTCAGTGGGGAGGGGAGGGGGTGGTCGGTACTTTGGGACTACATAGAAAAGGAAGGGATGGGAAGCGATATAAAGCGGAGTGGAAGGAAGAAATAAAGTTGCATACTGCAGAAAAAAAGCTCAGAGAAAGGGCGTAGATAGAATGAAGAAGAAGAAATGCATTGGGAATGCAAGTGGAAGGGAGAAATGGGGGTGAATGAAGCATGAGAGAGCAGGGAGTTAGGCAGTGTTCATTCCAAGGAAGATTTTCCATCATTCAACTTACTTGCCGTTCTTTTTTAGATATATTCACGGTGGAACAATTACTGAAGTACCTGAAAATTACTTCACACCTTTTGAACGACTTCAAGCCCTGTGAGTAGAAATGCAAACGAGACTTGCGTACTAATTGAGTGCTAACCAGGAGCCGAATGATTTCCGAGCAAAGACGACACCGAAAAAAATACGAACACCCGAATGTTTTACGAGGAAGCGAATATACATTTTCCCTTTTCTCTTTTGCAGTTTGCTCCAAGATAACAAGGTGTCCAATAGGTTTCGCTTGCCCAAAAACATATTGAATGTGTAAGTTTTGATATAATTTGAAATGTATAAATAATTATTTCTAATGATTTTCTGCTACTCGAACTCTCAATGACTGCTACACACGGTGCAGCTGTCGTGTGGTACGTTACTGGCGACAGAGGTTTTGAAACTGGATGTCCCACGTGATCAGTTGATACTGGTTTGTTTCAGGGATCTTTCAGGAACTATGATGAAACCATCTGATCTCCATGGCATGTTTGATGGACTGAAGAAACTTCATCAGATGTAAGCTCTCTCTCTCTCTCTCTCTCTCTCTCTCTCTCTCTCTCTCTCTCTCTCTCTCTCTCTCTCTCTCTCTCTCTCTCTCTCTCTCTCTCCGTGTTCCTCTTTATCCCTTGTTTTTATGCCAGGGTGTTAAAATATCATGTTCAATGTATACCTTTTTCATTTAAGAACTCTTGACAGAAACCAACTGCAAGACAACCTTTTACCAGGAACTTTTAAAAATCTAGGCAAGCTGAATCGTCTGTAAGTATTAAACAACTGGTAGGGGGATCACCTATATATTGGCAGTTATCAATAGACAGACCCCTTAAAGCACGTCAGAATGTAACTCAATTTGGAGGACAAAACAAAAGATTCCACAAGTCCACTTTGACACGCACAAAATTTACTTTTTTCTACTGTCATGAATCACTGAGCATTTAACACGGAGCCTCACATCGAAACCTTTGTGTAGGACAAGAAAAGCATATCTCGAGAGTGAGCTATTCTCAGGAGATTGGAATTCTTTTGTTTTTTCCTCCAAATTGAGCTCCATTAATTGACTCCACGTGAAAGAAGTCTATAGTGCATGACAAATAGAGCTATGATTATACATGGGTATGGGAGGAAAACATTTCAACTGTTGATTTATATCCTTCCTTTTTCGCTTATAGGAGCCTTGAAAACTCTCATTTAACCGACATCAAAGAAGGCACTTTTGTAGGTCTGAATGACCTAGTTTACTTGTAAGGACTGCATTTTTTTTTTTACCAATGATGGAAGCCACGGAAGCAGAAGTACAGAGTCGATATGTTTTAGTGAAAATAAATACGACGGAAACACAAAGAAAAAACAGAAGCCTCGTTGCTATGCAACATCTCCAATTCTGATTGGCTCATAAAAATAACTTGACCTTGTGTTTCTGCATGTGAGCGATGGAAACATCTGCGGAAGTAGAAGAAGTGAAGAAGTCTTCCGTTCCTTCAGCTTGTGCTTCCGTTAATGATGTTAATGTTGGTGTTATACAAATTTTACGAAAAAGGTCTATTGTGAGTGTTGTTCTTTTAGGAATCTTGGCATAAATAACATTCATACTCTACGAAAAGGAACTTTTAAAGGAATCAAGAGCACAAATAAGAGACCCATAACAATGTGAGTAACCCAAGCATTGAGTCGCAACAGCGTTACGGCACAAGTTGCAAGAGGGTTTACACGGTGTAACGGAGACGCAAATGTTGTCAAAAATAGAAATAAATTCGTTTTTTTCGCAACGATTGCTGCAACTGGTGTCAAGCAATATTTTTCAAATTGCACAGCCGGTAACACGCCACTATGCTCCGTGCAACTTGTGTCGTGACGCCGACAAGAGAAATTTACCACACGAGACCGCCGGAAATGACTTCTTTGGTTAGCATCTTATAAAGCTTTAGTTTTTTTTTAGACATCTGGGATTTAATGATTTACATGTTATTGAAGATGGAACTTTCAAAGACTTTTTGGAAATAAAAAGATTGTGAGTACAAGCTACTTTTATTTCATTTCGTTTCTTTCCTTCCTTCTTTCCTTCCTTCCTTCTTTCCTTCCTTCCTTGCTTGGTTGCTTGGTTGCTTGGTTGCTTGGTTGCTTGGTTGCTTGGTTGCTTGGTTGCTTGGTTGCTTGGTTGCTTGGTTGCTTGGTTGCTTGGTTGCTTGGTTGCTTGGTTGCTTGGTTGCTTGGTTGCTTGGTTGCTTGGTTGCTTGGTTGCTTGGTTGCTTGGTTGCTTGGTTGCTTGGTTGCTTGGTTCCTTCCTTCCCTCCTTCCTTCTTTCCGTCCCTCCCTCCCTCAATCGTTCCCCCGTTCCTCCATCAATGTATTCATCCTTTGTTTCCTTTTTTCTTATTTCTTTGTTTTTCCTTCTTCAAGGAAACTGAATGACAATAATTTAACAAAACTTCCCGACCTGCGAGGACTATCAAAACACGTGGAAAAGCTGTAAGTTAAATGAGTTGAGATAATCAAATCAAATGAAATCAAATCAATCAAATTTAGAATCTCTCAATTTGTTATATTACGAATTTTAGCGATCTTATGAATAACAGAATTGCGGATTTTAGCTCTCTCAACAAGTGTGGAGTCAAGTCATTCTTAGAACTGTAAGTAAGATAGTTTAAGGCACGGAAATACGAGCGACAGAATCGAGCAACGTCTGCAACTTGTCGTGCAACATTGTTGCGTTGCAAGTTGCAGAGTGAATGTGCCTCTTACTAATTAACCCCGTGCAACAACAAAAATTTTTACGCGACGTTATTGCAGATGTAGAAGCGCTTACTACTCTCTGCAACGATGAAAATTTGTTGTGCACGGGTGGGTAATATGAGCAGCATTCGCTCTGCAGTTTGCAACGCAAGATATTTGCGCGACAAGTCGCACGATTTTGCAAACAGTTTTATGTCACGGTTCTTCAACTCATCACATTGCACCGTGACAGCCACGTCACGCAACTTGATCATTCGTACAACTAATGGCTGGCAAATGCTTTTCTATCGTCTTTTTATGTTGTAAGTGTTGTTGATGTTTATAGTTTTCATTCTTTTTTTTAGGTTACTTAGTAACAATAGAATTTCCGAGATTCCACCAAATATTTTCAAGGATATCTCTATTATGGGTCTTTTGTAAGTGCATTCAACAAGTCTGATAAGAACGCCTCGTTTAAAAAAAATTAACCACTATGTAAGCATACATTGACAAATTATGATTTTTTCTATTAATTTCAGGGATTTGTCTGATAACCGTATAAAGCATGTTCCAGGTCGCTTCCTCCAAAATTCCCCTTACCTTAACCAAATGTAAGTATACCTCTTCCTTTATTTCATATACAGTCATTGTCAAAAAGGTTGTCCTAAGAAAAAAGACTTAAAGACCAAAAGAAATGTCACGTGATACCTAATGCACTCGCTCTAAATGCTCGATACCAGCAATCATTGTATAAGTAGAGTTAATGATTATTATTCTCTACTCATTGTTACTCATTATAGAGTTTAAAACCAGTTTAAAACCTAGCTCAGACCGATAAAATTTGATTGACGGAAGCCAAAAACCCAAACGACCCGATCGCGAAATATAGCTAGTCGTTTGGCTCGCATAAACGGGTGTAAGAAAATAATTTGTCTAACATACAATTCTTTGTTCAGGCTTCTACACAACAACGAAATCGAGTCAATTGATGAAGACAGTTTTGAAGGTCTATCGTCAAATCTACAAGGGCTGTAAGTAAAAGCGTTTTAGTTAGACAACTTTCAGTTGACAAATCTTTTAGACCCCTTCCAGCAGATGGAATGCAGCTCAATTTGAGGACAAAACAATAGATTCTAATTCTCAGGAGATTGAAATTCTTTGGTTTTGTTCTCCAAATTGAGCTGCTTTGACGTCACGTGCACGTGCAAAAGGCCTATATAACTGAGAATCCTAAAGTGTTATTTCTTCCAACTTTTTTTTAGATACCTATTCAACAATAAGATCAAGCAGTTACCTGATGGTGTCTTTAAAAATCTTCCTCTGACAAACTTGTAAGTAAATTCTTGCCGGGTATATACACTATTTTATATCAAAAAAAGTATCTGTGCAAAGATCATGTGGTAACTTACATTAGGCGAGTTCAAGAGACCATGAAGGAATAACGATATCCCAAAACGCGAGAGTCCCTCTCTGTCCTTCATGGTCTCTTCGCGAGTGCGTATACGAAGAAAATACGATTGACAAGTGGGATATTCCATGGTGTGCCACTAGAAAGCATTGTACATATATTGTATTCCACACGGGAGTGAAATATACAATGGTTTCCTGCATTCCTATTGGCTGTATTTTCTATGGTGTATAGGATAGATACTGCGACTTAAGCAAATGTAGAGCCTCTAACTTTTTAACTTCAAAAATATCTTTGATTTCTTTTACAGATTACTCAACGGAAATAACTTTGCAAACCTTACTGGGCGTCCATTTAAGGGAATGAAGAAGACATCAACTACTTTGTGAGTTGAAAAGCTTTGAAATTCTAGGGACGAATCTATGGGAGGGGTGCAGGGGTGCGCACACCCTGGATCGACTTTGTGTCCCTATTTTAAAGATATCCAATATAGAATAATGTTTTCTTTCTTTGATTCTGAGGGTTGCACCCTCTCCCTGGGCCAACTTTGTGCCCCTACTTTGCAACTTGCAAGATATCCGACACAAGGTTCGATCTTTTTTCTTTTTGTTCGGCGTTTTTGGGGGCAGGTGCCCCTACGACGTTGCACCCCTCCCTGAACAAAATCTTGGTTCCGCCCCTGAAATCGAAACCTTTTTTGAAAGAAGTATCATCGATAATCACATTGTTTTCTCCAAATTAGGTACATGTTTTCCAACCAAATAACCTACATTGATGATGATTTAATGAAAGACTTGGGAAGCGAAACTAATCTGTGAGTTTGTTTTTTCTTGAATACAAGTCTTTTTGTTTTTCTTTTATAACCAGATTTTGGCTTCATTATTTCAGGGTGATCACATGTGCAAATCTGGCATATCTTCCACGTACTCAGCAAAATTCAACAGCTCAGATGTAAGTTTTGAAAAACTGGCAACTTAATACAATCTAAGAAGGAAATTTGCCAAAAAATCTCATCGCATAATTTGATCTGCTGTAAGATATCCAAAAACAGGGAAGCCATCGCATTAAGAAACGAAATTTTATTTATTTTTATTTTTGATTTTTAAAACTGCTTAACACAGCCTGGGAACAGACTCGTCCAAACAAGCTCAGCCTGAGACAAGATACAAATAGTACATTTAAATTTAAACTATAAAGAAAAATAATAATAATGATAATACTATAACTAGGGACAAATGAAAATTAAGAGCTAATACTAGTAGTAAGTACATATGCCATAAATATAATATAATAATATAAAAATGTAAATAATGTAAATACCGCATTTGGTCGATCGGCTGAGCCAAACACTAATATAGGCGCAGTGAAAAGTTAGCGGCAGCAGACAGCGATTATAGCGGCAGATCGACATTTGGAACAGATAGTCTTATAAGTCTTATAAAATGAACACTGTATTCTGCATGGACATGGACTGTGTATTAGACTAACATTTATCTTGTGTTTTGACTTTTTTACAGAGCTTGTGCTCCGAACGGATTGAAAGCAATAAAACATCTGAATGCTATAGTTTCGAGAGCCCTTGCTCGATCTGGCTTCAGCTGCACCTATAAACACGAAGACGACTCAGAGTGCATTGTTTGTAAAAGTGGTTCCTATGGTAACGGAAGCTTGGATAATCCCGGATGTACAAAATGTCCTCCTGGTAAGAGATACACAGTAACTAGTCAAACACAAAGCTTGCAAGTTCTGTGAGCATGAGAATGAGTTTACAGAAATGTATAATTTCAGATGATTTTGCCGTTCTTTTCGGTATTAGGTTAGCTAACTGGAATAACCAGTGAGCTATCTATATTAAGTAACACATTTTTTAGTCATAATATAAATGATTTTTTCGAAAAAAAAAGGAAGAAATGAAATAAATTATGAAAAGGAAATGAATATATAACATATGTATATGTCATGATATCTTAGGTGGATTTTATCAAGATGATATGGGTAAAGGTAGTTGTAAGAAGTGTAACATTGGTACATATGTCCACCCAACGAACGCACCGGGTACTACACCACTATCATGTCAGGCATGTCCACAGGGTAAGCATGACTGTATATATATAGTGGTTTTAAATGCCTTATTAAACGTTAGTGTTCCCTCAGTTAACAGCTGGTCGTCCAGGGAACTGACGGTGTGCACTTTACACCCCTCTCTCCATCGATGCTCTGTTTTAAAAGAATTCAAAACTGGATAGAGCAGTTTTCGTATGACTATGAATAACTTTCGACACGAACAGCGTGCCTTGCCGTGACCGTGCCGTGCCGTGTAAACATTTCTACCGTTTCCGTTTCCCGCCGTAAATGTTTCGTGTGCATGCCGCAACGTTTCACACTCATACAAAATCTAGCTAACCGTGACCTTCCCTTACCGTAAGTATTCTATGTTGAGTGAGCAGTTATCTCCCTATCTCGCCTTTGGCGTGTCTGTACCGTGTGCAGTGATTTTTCACGGTTAAAAAAGAATATTACTACTATTTTTGGCATACAGAAATAATCTTCTTAAACATCTTTACTTCAGGTACCAATTCAAGCGAACATGCCGGATACAGAGCTTGCAGATGTATCAACAAGTTTTATCGACTTGACCGGTTTGGAATGTGTAAAACATGCCCCAGCAAGGGTCTTATATGTGCAAAGGATTACGCAACGCTCTCAAAGGGGTACTACTGGAAATGGAAGAAAGTTAGCCACCAGAAAGAGTATTCTAACTTTACCAGGAACCTGGAAATCGAGAGCAGTGAAGTCTTACAAAGCCGGGCTTGGAAATTTAACATAACTCTCCCCAGGCCACACAAGTGTCCACGTGAGTCATGCCTTGGGGGACTGGAGTCTAGTTGTCGCCATGGATACGAGGGTCCTCTGTGTGCGGTGTGTGAACCTAGGTTCTACGATAGGATGAACAGGTTCGTTGAAAGCACGGGTGATGTGCGCTGCTTATATATGCGTCGCCTCTCACTTATGTAACCTGCGGGTTCGAGTCCCGCCGTGCTCGGTGTCGTATGTGAGTAGTGTTGCTCGTTGGTTGGCTCTCCTGTGTTTCAGGGGTTTTTCTCGGGGTACGCCGGATTTCCTCGATCTTTGGGCTTTCACCAAGCATGGACCTTAAGCCTCTGTTTGTGATTATGTTACGTTTGTTGTTAGATTCTTTTTTTAACTGAAACAACTTGCAATAAGTTTATTTCTATGCTATCTTGCCTCTGATTTGTTGGAAGCATTCAACCAATCCTCGATAGCGTATGAACATGAATTGATTTTTTGATCATGCCATTTTCGTCCCTTTACATCCCTTCCCCTCCCCCCCCCCCCCCCCCCCCCCCCACATCTGTCAAATGTCAATGCATCTTCCATTCAATTCGTTCTCCTTTTTCTGACAAACACAACGATTTTAATCTTTCAGATGTATCGACTGTCCATCAAGGCTGCAGGCAGGTCTTGAAGTCGCTGGTGTTCTGATCGTGTTTGTTCTCGTACTGTTTGCTCTTTTGTGGGGCGAGAGGAGGAGAACGAAAGGTGGACGTACATTGACTGATGTCATCTTGTCATGTTTCAAAATTATGGTTGGTTTTTACCAGGTGAGTTCAGTTTTTTTTTCTCGAATCTCTTTAATCTCAGTATCAAAACCCGGCTTCGAATTTTATGGAACCCTGAAACAACCTCTGGGCTGATCTAAGTCAGGGCATGGCTAACTCACAGATAGAACCCTGAAACAACCTCTGGGCTGATCTAAGTCAGGGCATGGCTAACTCACAGATAGAACCCTGAAACAACCTCTGGGCTGATCTAAGTCAGGGCATGGCTAACTCACAGATCGAACCCTGAAACAACCTCTGGGCTGATCTAAGTCAGGGCATGGCTAACTCACAGATAGAACCCTGAAACAACCTCTGGGCTGATCAAAGTCAGGGCCTGGCTAACTCACAGATAGAACCCTGAAACAACCTCTGGGCTGATCTAAGTCAGGGCCTGGCTAACTCACAGATAGAACCCTGAAACAACCTCTGGGCTGATCAAAGTCAGGGCCTGGCTAACTCACAGATAGAACCCTGAAACAACCTCTGGGCTGATCAAAGTCAGGGCCTGGCTAACTCACAGATAGAACCCTGAAACAACCTCTGGGCTGATCAAAGTCAGGGCCTGGCTAACTCACAGATAGAACCCTGAAACAACCTCTGGGCTGATCTAAGTCAGGGCATGGCTAACTCACAGATAGAACCCTGAAACAACCTCTGGGCTGATCAAAGTCAGGGCCTGGCTAACTCACAGATAGAACCCTGAAACAACCTCTGGGCTGATCAAAGTCAGGGCCTGGCTAACTCACAGATCAAACCCTGAAACAACCTCTGGGCTGATCAAAGTCAGGGCCTGGCTAACTCACAGATAGAACCCTGAAACAACCTCTGGGCTGATCAAAGTCAGGGCCTGGCTAACTCACAGATAGAACCCTGAAACAACCTCTGGGCTGATCTAAGTCAGGGCATGGCTAACTCACAGATCCTATTGGATTTTAGTTTGTTAGGTTTTGCGAAGGTAGAAAAAACGTTGAACCTTGAGAAAAACCTTCGAATCAAATCAGTGAAAGCCGTAACAAGTCTAGTCACGTGGCGGTGAGTCCAAAAATGGAACGTGAGACTCCAGATGTGAGAGGAAGTGTACCAGTGCGGCTGCGCCATATATCCTTGATTCCCTTCTTTAGTGTAAACCATCGTGGTTAAAGGTTTACATGCGCCGTATGTCCTCCATTCTACCTACTCTCAAGAGTTGAATTTTTTCCGTACAATTTTAGGTGATGGCAGGACTGTATTCTTCTTTTTCCGAAATCGAATGGCCTCCATCTGTAAGTTGGATGGAGAAGACGCTCCACTTTATAGAACTAAACATCTTACAGTTCGCCCCGCTCAGCTGCGTAACTTCGAAATTATCATTCAACGCGCTGGAACAGTTCATTTTGGTATCAACAGCAAACGTTGTCATCGTCAGCTTTATTCTTCTTTACCTCGCCATTAGAATCTTTCAGCTGAGACAAAAAATGGGTGCAGAGGTTGATGACCGTGTAGCGCACACCAAGATCTCGTGTATTCGTAACATCTGTGTATTTTTATTTGCAACGTACCCAAGAACATGTACCAGCATCATTCAGATTCTCTCCGTCAACTGTGTGCCACTTTGCTTTGATGAGAATGAAGAGCACTGCGAGTCTTATCTCAGAAGTGATTTCTCGATTAAGTGTGGTACGCCGCAATACATGATGTACTCAAGGGTTGCATTCGTTTTCCTCGCTTACCCGATTGGGTTCCCTGTGGTGATCCTGTTTCTTGTTTGGAAATATGTTCCTAGAAAAAACACAAGCCAGTCTGAAGAACAAGAGACCGAACTTCAAGAATTACCAGGAGAAAACGAAGTTCCCATGGGTGCAATTTTGTATAACTCGAATCGAGCCGAAACCCCTTTCAAAGCTGGCCTCAGTCTGTTCTACGAGAATTACAAGCCAAGCTGCTGGTACTGGGAAGCTGTGGAAATGATCCGGAAGTTAGTTCTCATTTCCGGTTTGACGTTAATTGGTCAGCAAAGCCGCACACAAATAGGACTGGGCGCGATTTTATCCGCCTTGTTTGCTATCCTGTACGTCTACCTCCGTCCAATCGCCAACAAGTTTGAAAATTTTCTCCAAACCGTCGCGCTGATGGCGATTTTCCTTAACCTTGGTATCGGAGTGATGCTGAAGATTTCAGATGACGAGATTTCACCCACTGTCAACAAGCGTAATGATAAAGTGGGTGTGTCTGTGTTGCTGATCGTTATCAATACTGCTGTTGTTGCCATTATAATTGGTAGGTATTATGTCCATCGTAATATAGCTGTAGTCAGGTTTCTACGAATCACTGCTTTCCATACATCGGTTCACTGGTCAAACACAAACTCATTCAGTCGAGGCTGCAAGGTTCAAATTTGAATAATCCTTTGAAATTGCCTTGAAGCCTCGCATGAATGCTCTGTGTATGGAAAGCGGTGAATACACTTCGTATGACGTAGGACGGGGAGGCATGCGACACGGTCACGGTACGGACCTGACGCTCTCAGTGATCTTTTGAACCAATCATAACGCGTGTTATCACTGTTCATCCGGCCAATGAAAATCCTTGGACACGCCGACTACCTCCCCTAGAAATCCATTTCTAAGATACATCAAGCTAATTCATTTGTTCTCAACATTTTTCCCGGCGACAGTTGCTTGTCTGAAGATATTGGTCTTGCGCATTTTACGATGGTATAAATCTGCTGATCATTCGTGCCATGGTGATGAATGTTGTAAAATGTGCGGGATGTTCTGTATGAGCCTGCTGTTACCATCAAGACTGGACAGCGGTGATTTCCACCATGCAGAAATGCGGTCAAGATTACTGGAAGAATCTTTCGAAACCTGAGCGCGTGGATTGGTAAAGTTTATTTGGGCTGGCTCTTTGATCCTTTTACTACCCCTCCTGTCCCATGCCCCCACGTCCAGACATAACAAAGAGCCTGGGCATTAGTCCTATCAACAGAAGTATTCATCATCCTTAATCACTCAGAGGTATTGAACAACATGATTTTTTCCCGAATCCAAATCCTTGAACGAAAGTCTTGGTAAATCTTTTATTTCTAAATCTTCAAAAAAACATGCATGCTTTCACATAAGTTTTTAAATATTACTATTGATAATTTCAGTATTAATCGATTATTCAGTCATGTCCGATAGAGGATGCTCCAAGAATATTACTATCTGAGCGAATTTGAAGTCCTTTAATGTCCAAAAAACTACTTTTTTACGTTACTAATTTTGCTCAAATCAATTCAATTCTTGGAGGATCTTACTTAGGGACGTCTAAACTTGTTGAACATTTTCTTAAGAATCTAAAGAATTATCAAACAATATCACACAAAATCTAAATTTTTAGATTAAATCGATCACACTTGTTTGAATTTTAGCTCAAAAATGAGTGCTTATTTACACATCAAGTTTTCAAGCTTTTTTCTCTTATTTTTGGCCATTTATACACCTAAGAAACAGATTCAGAAGTCGAGGTTTTCACTCGTAAAAATATGTTAAAATGCTACTCAGGTTTGTTCTATATTCGTGACATGAAAAACTCGACTTCTCAACCAAGCTGAAATTCATAGCTCCAATAATTATTTACAACCACTAATATTTAATGCTTTTATAAAAACTGGTCAATACTTACTCGAGAAAAATCGATATCCTCTCGGGAACAATGGCGTTGGTAACCAATCGCGACGCACTGATCGACAAATATTTGCTTTTTACTTTCAAGATTTCAAGATCCGAAGTTTAGTTCAATAATCTTTGCAAACTGTTAATGTAGCTAATGCATCGTGAAAAGTTGTAATAATTATGGGATGTTTGTTATTAATTAATATCGAAACGCATCTGATTTTCGCATAAATATTTTTATCCATTGTGTATCAGACAATAAATGAATGTATCTTACATATACTGGTTTATTAGAGGATTTTTTCGAGTTTGCAAGCCAGTTGAGATCTTTACAGCATTTTTTTTGTTCAAAATTGAAGGAAATATTACACGCAATTTAGTTGTTGTATAAAAACAAACCCTTCGAAAACCCTTCAAGTGCCGAAGAAATCAGAAGAATTTCAAATGATTGACAGTTCATTGTTTGACGGTTTGTTGACATTAGTGAGAGATGTGGCGGACTTGTTGCCTGATTGCCATGCACTGATCTCTGTCAATAAACAAGCTGTTTGTCTTCACCTCGATGTCGTCTTCAAGATTCTCCTTGTTGCGCACCAACGCTTGCATGGAAGCTTCTGCCTCAGCTAACCGCATCCTGAGGCGATCAATAGAGGTGTTGATCTCGCCGACTTCTCCTACGAGGCGGTACTGCACGGGATCACGGCAGAGCTCCACGTTTGGACGGATGGAGCGCTTGTCAAGTCGGGTGTGAGCCACCTTTAGTGGAGCTTCTTTCTCGCCAATTGCCATTCGGAGGTCCCTGATGTTGTTCTCCATTGAAGACAGTTCATCCATAACCTTGGAGAAAGCAAGAATGATTGTTAATAACTTGTAACTATCTAAAATTCCAGTGTATGAAACTCTCAACTTCTACATGCATATTTTTAATTGTGAGAGACAAGGCTACATCTAAGCCTATTGCAGCTGATTCGATGGTAATATTTCAATGTTGCGGTGGATTGAAAAAATAAGGAGTGTCGAAACATGTTATATCATATGATTTAGCTGTGTTAAACTACATGTTTTGCTCTAACGCATTTTTAGGGAAGCTCGGGTGGCGTGCGCTGTTAATGCGACCCGGGTTTGAATTTCGCGGGCGCGGTGTCATATGTGAGTAGAGTTTCTAGTTGGTTCTCTCCTGTGCTTCGAGGGTTTGTCTCCAGGATTTCCGGTTTTCCTCCCTCTGTTAAAACTAACTCCTAAATTTCAATTCGAAATGGCGTCGAGAACTTTAGTCATGACCCTCTGGCTCGAGAGATTGAAAAGTCACTTCCGGCAATTTTTTTTTTTTTACATTTGGTTGGCTTTTCAGTTGGTTAACTTACCCTTGCGAGTTCCTTTTCCAAAGACTTCTTCGCAGCGTCGGTGTCTTGAATGCGCTTAGAGAACTCATTGTTCACAGTCTCGTAAATGTTCTTCAAGTCAACATAAGTCTGCATGAGGATGCCATTGATCTCTGAACGCAGAGCGACTGATGCTTTTCTTTCGCGTTCTGCTTTTGCCATGTTCTCTGAAGTATAAGCTTCCCATTCATCAGGTGTGAATGAACTGAAAATGACGTCAAAAGAAATAATTAGGGATTGCGCAACAACAAAGAAAACTGGAATGTTGTTTCTTCTATGCTAAATTCGAATTTTAACTGTGAGTTAGCCATGCTCTGACTTTAATCAGTCCAGAGGTTGTTTCTTGGTTTGATCTGTGAGTTAGCCGTGCCCTGACTTAGATCAACCCAGAGGTTGTTTCAGGGTTCAATCTGTGAGTTAGCCATGCCCTGACTTAGATCAGCCCAGAGGTTGTTTCAGGGTTCAATCAGTGTGAGTTAGTCATGTATGCCCTGACTTTGATCAGCACACAGGTTATTTCAAGGTTTAATAATAGAATTGAAGTTTTAAGACGTTGAGTTCTACTTACTGTTGCTGAATGGTAACTGAATGAGGAGCGAAGTGAATCTCCTTGGAAAAGTTATTCAGAGTAGAGCACTTGCCGTCGATACCCAACGCACCATACTTGTCGCCCAAGTCCTTCTCGAGCTGGGTCTTCGCGTTACGTAAAAGCCTGGTAACGAAAACTCTCTGTAAGCTTATTGGTATTATAAATAATCAATAATGTTTATATTTCCTCTTAATAATAAAATAATAATCCTACAATTATCTATATTTTTTTTAAAATAAAAATATACATTTCTTCTTATTTCTTATGAACTAATTAAATTTAAAAATTTGAAATAACATATATTCGTGGACTATATATAGGCATATTTAGGTAAAATTTGAAAACTTGACAGCTATTCACTACGCCCTCTTGTATAGATGCGAGCGAATAGGCTAAAAAGAAAATTGACTCTATATATATTAGCATATATTTTTATAGAAAGCCAGACGTTCACTTACCAAAGCTGTTCATGTGCTTGGTCCATTGTCTTCTTCAACAAAGCTTGCACATTTTCAATCATATCGACTTCCTGTAATAAAATGTTTGAAAATTGTATAAAATATTACGGATTGACTATCTAATAGGGTGAAAAATTTGAGATTTTTCGAGTAGGGTGAAAAAAAAGAAAGAATTGGAGAATAAACATGACCACAATTTTTGAAGTGAAATAAGATATGTAAACTTGACTCTTTGGCAAAGAGCTATCTATCTATCTTCCGGTTTTCTAGCTACTACTGTAAATACAGACATCTTAGAGCCAAAAAAACCTACACACAAAGATTGTCATTAAGATATATAGAATAAATCTCATTATGGAAAAAAGTTTTTAAAAATTTTCGGAACCATGCTAACTGGATCTATATCAGGATCACAAAAAAAAACGGCTTTCAAAAGCTTATTTCCAAATTTATGCTTGCTGAAAAACAGCTTGAAATTAAAGATAATTTAAATTTATAATAAAGGGTTTTATATCATGAGTTTTGATAACGGCAGGTAGTCCGTAATTGTGTAAACTGCCACGACAAATTGGTAACGTCTTCAGACTATGGCGACCTCGCTGCCAAGGCAACCAAGTTTGTTTGAAAATGTCAAGGTTGAGTAACGTTCACAAGTTATGACTTAAAGTGGTCGCATTTTCTCTTAAAACAATTTTACTTACTAAAAAAATATTATTTGTTTGATTCTAATTCCTAATATAGGAATTTGAAATCTTAATCTTAAAGATTCTCGCCTAAGCTGACAGAGAGAGGCAGTGCTATTGAAGACTGAAGGTCTCGAAAAGATGCTATGAAATTTTTCTTCGAAACAATGACTGGATTATAACCCAAGCATAAACTAACTCTTGTAACTTTTATGTTTTCGAAGCACGCTAGAAATTTCAGCGTAATATAGATTTTGTCATTCCGTACTTGTGTCTGAAAACCCTAATACTCTCCTAAATTATGAATATTCGACTGTGAGTAGTGTTACAGCATCAATAACAAAATTTTGAATAAAATACTAAACATCTCAGCTGGTTTTTTTTTTGTTTTTTTTTGTTTGTTTCTCCAGAAAAAACTAACATCACTAAATAATTAAACAATTCCTTTTCGTTTTCTTTGAAATCATTTTACTATGAAGTATCATTACTATGAATTAAGAATAGACAGAGAACGAACCGGTTGCTAGGAAGGAAGGTCTTTTAATGCTTACTAACAGTTTATTCATTAGTGTTTCTAATTATAGAGCGCGGTGTTTTATAATTTAAGGTGTTTAAAAATCACCTAAAATTATGCTGAGAAACCGAGAAAAAATTAAAATATGGGGTTAAATTTTTCATGATTTTCACCGAATATCTTAGTGTTATTTTCGCGTATGTTTGATTGTGGTCTCTTACCTTGGATAAATGATTTTCTACACTATCGTGCACCAGGTCAATCTTTACTCTTCTCTCTCTAAATCCAAGGCACTGTTGAGCAATATTCAGAGGTCTTTCTGTCGCAGCCAAGGCTTTCTCGAGTCGTCCAATAAAAGCTTGTAGGGCCCTGATCTCTGCTACTGTTTCATTGTGTTGTTTCTCAAGCTCGGCTTTCCAGTAGGATATATCATGAATTCGGTTGTCAAGCTTCTTGTTCACATCCATTTGTGTGCGGTGTGTACGCAATGACGTCTCTGTGCGGAGCCTTGAGCATTCATCTCTGAGTCTTTCAGCTGTTGCTCTCTCTTTCTCGCCAGAGGATACATTCAGTAGGTTCGAGGAACGCCATTGTTGGGGGCTGAACTTGTGAATTGCGCGTTGACTCACGGCTGTATAGGGAAGATGTTCCAATCCACTGGAAGAGCCTTGTAGGATTTTAGAAGGGAATTCATAAGATCTTGAAAGCGTAATGGGTCTCATGGTATATGGAGTTGTGTGAGGTCTGATTCCTTGGAAAGAAGCGGTATATGTTGTCTCGTACGGACCTCCTGTTGGCCGTAGATACGAAGGAGGATCAAATGAAGAAGAAGACAAATACTTCGCGGTCTCGACGAACGATTGCGTTGTCATTTTCCTAAAGAATTCTCAAGGACAAGTTAAGAAAAAAGAAAGGAATTCAACGAAGAAGCCCGAAAGAACTCTATATTCTCCAAGTACAGCTTGCTCTGAGCTAAGGAATTTCTGTTTTCCGAAATCAGAGCTGTTTTATATCTCTAAGCGTCTGTCGTTGCCTAGTTACCACCGCCAGGCAAAACAACTAGTAGCGTCTATTGGTCGTCCAAGTGATTAAAGCTCACTATACGACTTGTGATTGGTTGATATTGACTTCCGGTTTCGGTCTTGGTGGATTTCCGGTGTAGAATGCTTCCACGTGTTTGGGTCTGTTTGTAGAAACACAAGAACGTAAGTTAGAAATTACGAAAATAAACGACCTTTTTACTTTAAATTTTTCAAAATCGAGGGATTTGAGAAGCCAGATATAGCGAGAAAGCTCATACCAACAAAAATGGTTCTTATTAATCAAGTTAGTCAAAAAAAATATTCGTTCATCATTGAAAGCAATTTTCAGTTGCATTGTTAGACCTTGTTAGTTTTAAAAATTAAGCACAGCATGAAAAGGATCATATGATCATATGAAAATTTAGAGATGACTTTAAAATACACAAACTTTCTTAAACACTGTTTTGGCACATTGTTGTTGCAGCCTTGCAGTTTGGATTATTTTTGTTGTTCTTGCAATTTTTCGTCAATTCAATGTTTTTTTGATAAACAATCTTTCTCGGATGTCTTAATTTTATTTATTTTTTGGTTATATGTTTAAACTTTAAATCTAAAATGTGTGTCGAAAACTGATAATCATGTATGTCTGAAGGCGTTTCAGAAAATTGTACAACGTAACAATTTTCATGATTAACACTCGTACTTATTTTCTGGAAGTTCTTACGTGAGATATTCGTTCTTCATTCTTTCATTCAACATTTTGAATGCAGACAAAAATTAACCATTTAAAAAAAAACAAGCAAAAAATTAAGATTACTTCAGAAAATACAAATCTTTCTCATTTAAGACACTTTGACATTTGAAAGTTTTAAGACCAAATTTTTGTTTATTTTTAATTATGCGACAAACTTTTCATTCTCGTTTCCATAGAAACTACAGAGTGGTGTCTCTTCCACTGACAAACCCTTTGTCTGTGACAATGAGTCCACTTAATACTATGCACTGATATACATCAAGGAAGTCTTTGTTTCATTTATGCTTCAAGTCTGTATCTTGGTTTTCATTGGACTTGTTAAGCCGGTTCATTATGAAGGTGCTAAGCCCTTAACACATGCTCCTTGATAATATAATTAACCAAAGCCATGCTGTGGAATTGATAGGCAAACACAAAATTACATGGTCTATGGTTTCTTAAGTTTAGCATCGTTGGGAAATTGAGGCATAGGTTGTCATGGAGATGGTGTTTTGATCCCTATTCCCCTTAAATTGTGCACTTATGATGCTTATTAGTATTACTCTACCGAATATCACTTTTCTTGTAAAATGAGTTTTGACCTATTTTACCTACAAATCAGACACTGACTTTGACGAGAGATACTTTGCTCTGTTGAATTAGGTCTGTGTGGAAAAAAAAATCAATAGTTTCGACACGATTACAGCGTTAAGTCTTATGGATAACGAAACCTAGTATTTGTATGAAGCCATGACAACCAGTTGGTCAGGAAAGCCATCAAAGTGTAGATAAAAACAAGGAAGAAAGCGAAACTTAGCTTGATTTTGATCAACAATTAACATCGTCCCGTTGTCAATGCTGTACAATAAAGTACTAGATTCGACACAGGATTACTGACTTCACATTATGGTGCCCGATACATGGACACTTTTAATTTTGTATACCCGAAAATAGCTTGCAAATTATCTTCGCCAACAGACTTAGAAAAACTTTTACTCTTAATATTCCATTGCAGTTCAAAATTTTTCGGAAGATAAGGTAGCAATCCATTCCAAACTACAGTAGGGATTACGTGAACAAAGAACGAAGAGCAAATATTACTGCAGTATGTATCTTCTTCTTGTGCCCTTTTAGTTGTAAAATATGTGAAATCTGTAGGACATCACCGGCAACAGTTCAACAAAGTTTTCGAAGTATACCAAGTCGCCACATTAGAATAATTTTTCCTCGAATTATAAATTCATGGGTGATAACTTTTATAATTACTAATGAAACTGAATGTTTATTCAACTTGTACACATGTCTGGACGCCGGGACAAGTTGTCAAGCTTAATACCGAAAGTAAATATTCTATCACGAGAGCAAAATCGTGTCACGAATATGAGATCTTACAGCGCGACGCGCAAAAGTATGACTACATTTAATGTATTCGCATACTTCTATGCACGGGATTTTGTACTTTAAACAGACACATTTAATGCCAAGCTGTCTGGTTTTTCCAAATAAGGCTTGTAAAAACTCGTTTGGCAGCAAAAAACCTGTACATAGAAGTATGCGAATATATTAAAAGTGGTCATACTTTTGCGCGTCGCGCTGTAAATGTGTATTTTACATTGCTATATAACCACAAAACCATAAAGATGCTCAACCAAAGCAGTGCGCAACTCAACAGCGTTGAGATATAATATTGCGCGCAATATTACTTCGCAGGCAATGTTGCTGTGGTAGGATCGTTTTGAACTTCAGCAACATTACGTACAATGATTTACATTGCGTCGTGTGATATGGCTCGCAACATCGATTTCCTGCAACACTGCGCGCAAAGCTGCACCGTGCATCCGTAGCTTAAAAAAAGTTTGTGATTTAACTTTCTTGCACTATTGTAATTTCATATTTTTTAACCTGCGCGCGAGGTGCATGCGGGTGAGCTGCGCGCGCTTTCCGTAGAATTGTCGTTCCATGCGCGTTTCTTTCAGTTCTAATTTCAAAAATTCCAATTCCATTTAGATCTGAAATAAATTAGAATTCAACCCTTTTTTTCTTACCTTAATGTACGTGAAATTCGTCTCTCGTAGATCTAATCGTAGCTCTTCCAAAAAGGAAGACAAGCAGGGAAAAGTTCGATCAGAAAATTTCACTTTACTAACCAATAATAATTTAATTTTCTAATCTTTATTACGTCATTCTAATTTCGATTACGTATTTTTAATTTTTTAATGTCACTTTGATATGCTCATTATATGACGTCACATACATGGATCTCAAATTCTTTAAGCTAGTCTTTGGCGAGAATTATTGGCAAATTTGATTAACGTTGCAAAATTGTAATGACTTATCATCAAAACTTTAATTTATTGATAATTGCGAGCGCTTTTTTATTATTCATCAGTATTTAACCCATTATCGGTTTATTATTATCTACAAATATTTTTCATATTGCTATCGCCACATTTAAGACTTATGACTCATTCCCATGGCAACCTGTTTCTATAGCAACTTGATTTTGATTAGTAAGCCTCCACTTCATAGTTATCTGCATTATATCGTGCCCAGTCCTTCGATTGCTTCAGATCTTCACGGTTCTCTTTGGCCAGTTTCCCGAGGAAGTCGTACTGTGCATGCAAGTTTTGTTGCTTCATCTCCAGGGACTGCATGCGAAGTAGAACGTCTAAGTACCAGTCCGTCTCGCCATAATCAGTGGCTGGTTTTACTGACGTCACTTCCGCAGACTTTACACTAGACAATGTTTGCTTCTCCTCAATAGTTGTAGCAGAGGTCGTAGTCGTAGTAGTTTCCTTTGACGCTCTTTTCTCTGTGGATGGCTGAAAATAAGAAACAGGGAAGTTGTGAGAATTTTAAATAGTTATTGCTATATTTTACAACCATGCATCAATCCCCATAAAGGCCCTGTTAATTTGTGCAATTTTCTTAGCAACTTGTCTCGCAATGCTTGAAAATGTAGTGTTGCAGGTTGCCAAGGTGAGGTGTTGCACTGCAAACATTTTGCAACTACTTGAAAAATATGCCTTAAAATTGCGAGAAACGTTGTTGGAGGGGTGATACACTGTGCAATGTTGAATTGCCAGTTGCTGCCACAACTCGTAAACAATCAACTTTTTCTGTTCCTTCGTTTGCGCATGTGTCGCAAAAATGAAAAACAGGCGTTACCTTGGTTACACCAGAGGAAGATCTGTTTGAAGATGACTTGGTCTTGGGAGATCTAGAGTCCAAAGTCTGCAGCGAAAAATGCTAAAATTAAAAACGCATAAGAGAATAAAAACATGTTCAACTTTGAACATACCTTGACTGAACAAACAGGCGTTGAAGCTTCGGGTTTGAATTCGCTTTGAAAAGTTTTCTTCGTCACGGTAAAGAGATAAAAACAAGGTAAATATATTGGGTTTGTAAATTGAAATTTTGTCTATGAATTCTTCGTCTGTTCTTACCCGTTTTGCTGCTGTTGGTAGCGAAGATTTTTCAAACTCTGGGAGCCCTTTGGAAGAATTAACCTGAAATAACAAAATAGGCACAATAATAATGAGAATGATGTTATATGGGAAAAGTTTAAAATGCGTACGTGGTCTGATTGCGCATTATTTGCGCAGCGCACATGATAGGTAAATTTGCGCGCCTAGGAAGAAATGGTATTTTCAGAAGAAGAAGAAGAAGAAATGCTTTCGGCTGACAGACAAGTTGAAATATACGTAGAGATTATTGTAAGTTTTTTTTCAACTTCGTGCAACGCCGCTACGCGCAACGAAAAAAATTGGGAGACAACCCCTGTTATAATGTGCAATTCTCCAGCAACGTGTCTCGCAACGGCGCACGGTATGGAAAACGACAAGTTACTGGGGAAATTGCACAGTGTAACAGGGCCTTAAGGGGCCGGCTCTTTCGTGAGGTTTCCTCCACACGCACTACCACTACTGACATTTTATATTTGCAACAAACAACACTCAACTCACATGTTGATCTTTACGGAGGGAGGAAACCGGAGAACCGGAGAAAACCCTCGTAGCACATGAGAGAACTACACATCAAACAAACTCAACTCACATGTGCGGTTCTCTCTAGAATCGTACCTGCGACCCCAGGCATGAACTACAAAGCGGTGAGAGACAGCGAAGTAGCAGCACATGCAAGCCATGCCCCCCGAATATCACGATTATAGGTGTCTAGAAACTGAACTTCATCACTTGCATGACTGGTAAGGAATGTCTTTGTGAAAAATTTAGGTCCGCAACCTCATTAATGTCTAACGTCACACAACTCGTAAATAATCAACTTTTTCTGTTCCTTTGTTTAACGCGCATGTGTCGCAAAACTGAAAAAAGGCGTTACCTTGGTTACACCAGAGGAAGAACTTTTTGAAAACGACTTGGTCTTGGGAGATCTAGAGTCCAAAGTCTGCAGCGAAAAATGCTAAAATTTAATTAAAAACGCATAAGAGAATAAAAACATGTTCAATTTTGAACATACCTTGACTGAACAAACAGGCGTTGAAGCTTCGGGTTTGAATTCGCTTTGAAAAGTTTTCTTCGTCACGATAAAGAGATAAAAACAAGGTAAATATATTGGGTTTGTAAATTGAAATTTTGTCTGTAAATTCAGTCTTCGTCTGTTCTTACCCGTTTTGCTGCTGTTGGTGGCGAAGATTTTTCAAACTCTGGGAGCCCTTTGGAAGGATTAACCTGAAATAACAAAATAGGCACAATAATAATGAGAATGATGTTATATGGGAAAAGTTTAAAATGCGTACGTGGTCTGATTGCGCATTATTTGAGCAGCGCACATGATAGGTAAATTTGCGCGCCTAGAAAGAAATGGTATTTTAAGAAGAAGAAGAAGAAGAAGAAGAAGAAGAAGAAGAAGAAGAAGAAGAAGAAGAAGAAGAAGAAGAAGAAGAAGAAGAAGAAGAAGAAGAAGAAGAAGAAGAAGAAGGTGAAATGCTTTCGGCTCACAGACAAGCTAAAATATACGTAGAGATTATTGTAAGTTCTTTTTCAGCAGTTTTCGCTCTCCATTACCTACAATAGCAGGAGTGATAAATATAACAATTATGAACTACCTATACCTTTGGTTGTTGTACATCACGGCTATTGTAACTCTTCGACCATGACCCGTCTCCATGGCCACTGCTCGTACTCAGTTCTTCAAAATAAGACCTACTGCTATGAAAAGAGGTATTTTTATGGCCTTCATTTTTCAGTTCTGGTTCTTTGCGGTTTGAAGATGTGGATTTGGTCAGCTGATAGTAAGTTCCAGAGGATTTCTGTTCTGTTTGTCTGTAAGATTGCGAAGCTTCGGTGTGGTACGTTTTAGAGGAACGGACATGCTGCTGCTTCGGGGATGAGTTGTTTTGGGACTAGAAAAAAAATCGATTAACTGTTACTATGGCAATAATAACTCGACTCTCTAAGATATCTCAGAACCAAGCATTTGAATGGCTTCCAATGCTATTCTTTCGCTGAAAGAAGAAAAATTAAAACTAAAAAAATGAGTAACTACATTGACAGATACTTGTTATCGATCGAGTTTGAGCTGTGAAAAACCTCGATAATGAAATCTCAGCATATTTTTCTTACCAAAACTGAATAAAAACGACTTTGGTGAGTCTTTCTTCGATACATTGAGTCCTCTATCGGGCGGTTCTTTGAAGCGTACGAGAAAGGAAACAATGAAACGAAAACTTCCAACTTCGAAATCATGTCCAAGTGAACTAATAGCTACAAAACAGGTGCAACATCTTTCCTCAATTTTCTAAGGTGTCATTTTAGGAATTCTTTAATCTCGTCAATTCAGACAAATCACTTTCTTTTAAGCCAGAAAAAGCGTTAAGAAATATTAACATTACTATTTAGAAGACCAATAAGAATAAATCAACTAAAAATTATAGGATTTCCGATAAATTGTGGTTGCACGAATTGTGATGATACTGACACTTTATACTTCCTTTGACAATCAATTATGAATTACCTAAACTTTTCAAAAAAAATTCATGGCGAGATAAATTTTTTGATAGCGATAAAAAGAAAATTGGGTGCAAAGTGTGCAGTTTATTTTAAAAAACCGTAAAATTACGAAAAGCTGGAACGTTATGTGGAAAAGTCATTATTTTTCTATCGATGGAATGGTCGCATACTGAAGAGCATTCGAAACTTGCGAATTTAGACAAAAATCTCGGGCGTTGAAAATATGTTTATAAAGAACGAAAGCAGAAGAGCCGATCAGTGATCTTAAGAGAATTCTGCATAAGCTAGAAAGACTTTTTCGAAGATTTTCGACCTACCTTTGAATGAGGTTTTGATTTCGTCGATTGATTGTTACCAAAATCCACCTATATTTTAGAATTCCGAGAAAAAAATATTTAGAAAAAAAGCAAAAGTTTAAATTCCGTCATTTAGTCTCCAATTTTACCGTTAAAGTTGAAATATAAGTGGCGATTCCTTCTTGCTTTCTTCGTTTCATTTTGGGCTTGAATTTTGAGCTCTTTGCAGACCAGTGAAGATAGGAATGTTTTGTGATTTGAACTCGCTTGTGTTTACAAATGTGGTATTTTTATCTGCAGGTAGATGAAAGCTGATTTAACGCGGGACCCAAAACAAATCTTAGTAAACTTTCATTCAAATAAGACATCAGTCCATTGAAGGTTTAATGTAGTTTATTCTCAGAAAATTAAGCTAAAAATTTGTGCATTTTACTCGTGTCCCTTCTCGGAAAATCAAGTAAATTCCTATCTTCAATTCTTTTCAATAAAGAGAAGATAAGCTAAGAAACATTGTACGAGCTATAGCAACAATTAAAGCATGGTTAACGGAGGGATACAGTATCGTAGTGGACCTTAGCATATACAAAGTGGAACAGTTCACTAAAGGGGGACTGAAGCATTATGCCAACCCACAGATTGGAATTTATGATGCTAGGTTTGCAGAGGGAGGAAAACCGGAGAACCCAAGGGAGAGAGAGAACTAACAAACTCTACTCATATTATAGTGAGTCCAGGAATTGAACCGAGACCCCAGAGGTGAGAGGCAAGTGTAAAAGGTATACCTTGAATACCTCATAACAAAAAATCATCAAAAGCAAGTGAAATGACATTTAATGTTAATCATAAAATAATAAGGTGAGTGGAACTTTACAAACAGCATAAATATCTTACATGGCAAAGATGATTCATACACTCTGTCACTACCATGCACATAATTATACAATTGCTATGGCAACAAAGTAGGTTATGGTGGATGTCAATCAAAGTGTTTCCATGGGAATGTGTCCTTGAATACTTTGTTTCTTGACCAACATCCCAACATCCATCAAAACTTACTTTGACATGATGATGTCGGACTATCCAAATTATTGAGTAAAAAAGAAGAAATTGGTAGAGAGCTCAATGTCTCATGAATGTACATCAATTGGTATATATGAAGTTGGTACCAAGTTCAATGCATCATGGTTAGCTTAATATGATTTAAGATACACCTGATTTTTTATTTTCACATTTCAGACCTTGTGTTGTTCCCTTGAGCATTATGTCTTTCTTTACTGGTTTGAGTAGTGATGACATTCAAAAAGTACCTTTTTCCAAAGGTATGAATTTACCCTAACCTTAAATTTCTCCTCACTAGAAGGCATAGAGTGGCATAGTGGTAATGCACATGCCTCTCTCCTCTGAGTTCTCAGGTTTGATTCCTAGCTAGACTTGGCACCACAAGGGCCAGATTGGAAAAAAGACAATGTTCTTTATCTGTTTAATAACCCTAATAAAGATTAATTGATTGATTATTTGATTGATTGATTGATTAGGGTTTTTCAGGTATCATCCTTGATTCAAGGGTTTTCTCCAGGTTCTCAAGTTTTCTTCCCTCAACAAAACCTAACACACTAAATTCCAGCTGGTGCCCTGACGTAGCTAAGCCCAGAGGTTGTCTAATGGTTTGATAAAATTTGACATTTTTTTCGTAAAGGGGAAGACACAAAATCTGAAATGGGAAAACATCATGAAAGCCAAAATAATCCCATCTCTTTTTTTTCTGGACATGTTTTCTAAAAAGCATACTGTTGTTTCATTTTATGTGGATCTATTCTTGACAATCTTCAAGGTTACTCTTCAGAAGTCCATTTAACTGCTTCCTCCTCCTCCTCCTTCACCTTGCTCAGGCTGTTGTGATGTCATCAACATGAAGATCACCACAGGGACAATATACATCCAATACTTGGCCAAAAATGAGCGATTATCTTTACCCTTGCCGGAAGCTTGCTCTGCTTTCTCCTTCTCTATCCTTTGAACGTATGTCTGAGTGTCGGGGAGAGCTCCAGGAGCTTGGTTTAGGATGTTGATTGTGGTGTTGAAATAGGCCGGTAGCCATCCTGCTCCACGTACTTTGCCTTCACATTGAGACACAGGTACTCTGAGTCCTATACCATAGATATATCCTAGATGATCAACAGCTATTGTAATCGTCTCTGTAAGTTTAGATTCGTATAAAGCACAAGCTCTAACGTAGGTAGAGACGAACTTATTTTCATCTTTCTCACTCGTTCCAAAATGCGTAGGGACTCGTATACGGTAGTAGACATCTTCCTTGCTCTGAGCCATCTCTTTGATATGTCGTAGCTCTTCTTTCGTCAACTGGTCTCGTTGATAAAAGACTCCTGTTTGTTGCTTCAAAGAGCGTAAAGAGATTGTGCCACGGGGCTTGAAGTCGGGGCCGTCGGAGTTCTCTTTCAAAGCGTGTTCCACTGTAATAACCAATTCATCGAGTTTGGGTACAATTTCTGCGTCAGATTTTTTACTACTCACTACATTGGAATATAAAATGACTACTACTAATGATAATAACACCAAATAAGATAGAAATTTCGCACTAGAAAGTAAAGGCAATGTAGCCCTTGTGTTTCTGTGGGCCGCCATCTTGAATTTGACAAAAAAGAGTGCAAAACTTTACTATTAGGGGTAGATTGAGTATATTTTGCAATTTGTCTTTGCACCTTTAGAAAGGCAATACTCTACATAAATCAACTTTAAAAGTTCACATTCTGCTTCAAGAAGTCATTAATAAGAAGAAACTAATATTTAAACTAAACTCCAAGCTATAAGTCGCTAGATTTTAATATTATTCTCATATCCTTCTCCCCCCTCCCCCCAAGGAAAATATCGTCGTACCAATATTTTCTTAGTACGTAGGGGTGGGTAAAGAGTGTAAAGCAGCTGCTTTACCACAGGAAACCCAAGCAAGGTATATTTGAACCTTATACAAAGGAATATATGTCGAATTCTATGCCGTACGAATGTTTGAAGAGAGTGATTTTCATAATTAACTTACCAATTTTTGCATGGGTGTTCTTGTTGTTCTTGTTGCTGTTCTTTGATCGTCGCGATTTAGCGATTTAGAGCCCTTGGTTGGGCTTCCTGTGGTTTACGTCATTGCTGGCCCCTCGGTCCACGTGAACCACAGAATCCAAAATGGCGAGTCGAGTAAAGAAAGTTCTTATTCATCCTGTTGTACTCTTTAGTATCGTAGACGCGTACGAAAGACGGAATGAAGAGGCGAAAAGAGTTATTGGGACTCTTCTAGGAGTCGTTGATAAAGGTGTGATCGAGGTTAAAAGCTGTTTTGGTGTTCCACATAACGAATCTGCCGACGAGGTGAGTTAGAGAAAACGTGTTACTCAATCATTGAACACCGCTAAAAGCTCAGAATTTTAAGACTTCTGATCACAAATATTCCTAAAATATCCTAACTTTTTATATTATCATTTTTTCTTGAAAAAAATTCTGTTATATACAAGCTAGATTGTACAATGTAAACGTTTAATTGTAAAATTACGTGCTGTAAAATATTCTTAAGCTTATATTTTTTTCTTGCTTGAAATTTTAAAAATTTGATTTGATTTGATTGTTTGTAATCACGTTGGAAGTTTAAGATAAGATTATATAAATATCATGAGTTATTAAAAATATTTCACAAAAATCTTCTTTCTTTATGTCCTCAGGTTGCTGTGGAATTAGAATATGCCAAAAGCATGTATGAACTCGCAAGTAAAGCAAATCCTAAAGAACAGATTGTTGGATGGTGGGTTTCCTTTATCTAGAATCGTTAAATAACTTGTCTATGTCTTAGTTAGGAGGGAAATACTTTGGTGTTAGACATTTTCAGGTTGTGCGTAATGTTTTCCCATTTCAGACCATATGTCATTCTCTCTAGAATAGAGCAGTTTTCCTATGACTATGAAAAACTTATGTCACGGACTGCACCTTGTAGTGACCGTATCAGTGCCATGCAGTTTGTGAAAACATTCGACATTCGGTGCCGTGTCTGTGCCACATTGTTGCCATATGCTGTGACTTTTGCACACATACAAAATCTGCTCTAAGATTATTTGTGCGAGTCTATCAATATAGAATCTCGAGTATTACTTATAGACAATGAAATAGTATTCAAGGGATTGAGGCAGGATATGAAATGGGAAAACAGTCACACGTCATCATTCCCTTTAGGAATATTTCCTTATTTACCAGCAATTTTTGCGAATACAAATTTACATGTGATCTGAACCATTTGAAGAACAGTAGATCAAGTTTTTTGTTCTTTGCATCTGTGAATAACTAAGTTATTCTTTGTAAGTTACTTTCATAACTATGTGCAAAAGCCATGACTTAAGGTACAGACAAAGAATAATCTATTTTTACTTAAAAAGTGCCTATCATTGCCACTTTTATTGCTATGTGCTGGTCGAGACAACAGTCGCAACATGGAAATTGGGTAATACACTGTCATCAGTCAGAATATGTAAAGGTGCCGAACAATCTGTTTGATTGCCGATAGTCTTTTGACTGGTTTTCCTGTCGTGATTGTTGTCTCTATCAGTGCATAACAATAAAGACAGTGGTAATACAATACTGTATTGTTTTCTTTTAGGTATGCAACAGGTCCAGATGTGACAGAACACTCCCTTCTTATCCATGAATACTACTCGCGAGAAACCACTAATCCAATTCACCTTACTGTTGACACGACTCTCAAGAACCTTAAAATGGCCTATAAAGCCTACCAAAGGTATGTTGTTACCATGACAAAACAAGTTTAGGTCCTAGTTCATTTTTGTTTATTACCAGAATAACCTACAAATTTTATCAACATCCGAAAAAGGACCCTCTTTTCTGATCAAAGTCAGGGCATGACTATCTCACAGATCAAATTGAAGTTTAGCACGTTATGTTAGTTTGCAGAGGGAGGAAAACCAGAGAACCCAGAGAAAAAAACTCTTAAATCAAGGGAAAGACCTAACGAAATCTACTCGCATGTGATTTTGAGTCCAGGAATCAAACCTGGTAACCCAGAGGTGAGAGATAAGTGTACTTCCACTATGCCTGCCTTGATTTTAGCTACTTCTCAACTATAGGACCTGGGAAAAGTTTGACGGGAGGGGATGCAGTATTGTCAACCACTCCCTGGAGCTACCCCAGTATTGTATTTAAATTTCTTTGTCTAAATGTTCTTGCATCCATGAATTTCAGTGTAAAAATGGGTGTTCCAGAGAAGACAGAGGGCACCATATTCAGCCAAGTTCCTTGTGAAATCAAGCTCACAGCTTCTGAGAAAGTTGGAAGTATGAAAACTTAAATTATCTGTATACACGTCATACCATTGCAAGGCTTTGCACCTGTACACCTGAACAATTACTAACCATAACTTTGAGTTTTTGATATCAGAAATAATGCTTTATATATTTTATTAGGTAAATTGATCTCTTACCTTGGACATGTTTTCCTATCTCGTACCACATGTCATTCTTTTGAGAATAAGTTTTTTTTGAGTGTTATCCATATTCATATGTCTTCTCATGTACAACCGTTAAACAAAGAAATGATTCTCTAGGGAATGACCTGATCAGAAATAGGAAAACATTACACCCAAGGTAAAGAGGTCCATCACGTTCTACATTTATTTGTAGTTTAAAGTTTGTGTTTATATTTTTTAGTTGATGTCCTACAAAGAACAAAATTTGCAAGCAAGAAAACAGTTCCCTTGATATCAGACATGCAACATGTAACCAGGTTAGACAACACATTATTATTATGAAATACGGTAGCACAAGAAATATAACAGTTTTTACCATGCTCAATACAGGTAATACAGCACACAGGAAGTGCCAAAAGCACTATGCTCTGCTTTTTGAGGGAGCTTTTAACCAATCAGAACATACATAGAAGTCTAAACACCTGCTCTGGTTTGTCGAAATGCTTTTTGAATAAGATTATCTAAAATGCTCACATTATTTCTTTTTCTGCGCACACTGAATTTTATACAAAAAAAAAACAATATTTTTTGTGAATTTATGATACTCTGATCTATACTCTTGGGATGCTGAGAGAACAAGAGGGAATCTGGAAACCTGTTTTACATTTCTTAAAATATTAAAAATTATCGCTTATTTCTCTGTACGTGGTTTTTCCCAAGGAAAGGAACAACACACCCTAGTCTATTATACATCTCAACCTTTTATTGAGTTATTAATATTTTTCGTTATCCCTCGTCATTAGTGCTACAGAGGATCTAACAAACATGCTTACTGATGTTATAGCTTACATTGAGGCTGTTATGGTGAGTTTCTTGGCTAAGAGTGTGGGATATAAGTGATGGCTGGGTTATTATTTTGTCTCAAGTATGGGTAAATTGGGAAAAATTGAAGAAAAGGAGAGCACTTCTTTTGCAATCCTTTCAATTCAGTTTTATTTCTCTTTCCCTTTACACTCATTTCCATTTCCCATTCCTTTCACTTTCATTTCTCTTTCCTCTCCTATTTCCCCCTTTCTATTCATTTCCTTCTCTTTCTTTCCCTTCCATTCACTTTCCATTTCCCAACTTTTCCCTTTATTTTCCCTTCCTTCCTTTTTCATTTATTTAATTCAATGAATATCATTTCTTTCAGGAGGGAAAGATTCCTGCAGATGATAATGTTGGGCGAGAGCTGAAAAATTTTGTTGATGCTGTTCCTAAGATGACACCTGAAGAATTTGAAGCCATGCTTAATAGCAACATGCAGGTACTGTATCTGCTAGCCATCAGTATGATATGCGAGTTAGAGATAACCTGACTTTGATCAGCCAAGAGGGTGTTTCAGGGTTTGATCTGTGAGTTAGCCATACCCTGACTTTGATCAGCCAAGAGGGTGTTTCAGGGTTCAATCTATGAGTTAGCCATACCCTGACTTTGATCAGCCAAGAGGGTGTTTCAGGGTTCAATCTATGAGTTAGCCATACCCTGACTTTGATCAGCCAAGAGGGTGTTTCAGGGTTCAATCTATGAGTTAGCCATACCCTGACTTTGATCAGCCAAGAGGGTGTTTCAGGGTTCAATCTATGAGTTAGCCATACCCTGACTTTGATCAGCCAAGAGGGTGTTTCAGGGTTCAATCTATGAGTTAGCCATACCCTGACTTTGATCAGCCAAGAGGGTGTTTCAGGGTTCAATCTATGAGTTAGCCATACCCTGACTTTGATCAGCCAAGAGGTTGTTTCAGGGTTTGATCTGTGAGTTAGCCGTGCCCTGACTTAGATCAGCCCAGAGGTTGTTTCAGGGTTTGATCTGTGAGTTACCTATGCCCTGACTTAGATCAGTCCAGAGGTTGTTTCAGGGTTCGATCTGTGAGTTACCTATGCCCTGACTTAGATCAGTCCAGAGGTTGTTTCAGGGTTTGATCTGTGAGTTACCTATGCCCTGACTTAGATCAGTCCAGAGGTTGTTTCAGGGTTCGATCTGTGAGTTAGCCGTGCCCTGACTTAGATCAGCCCAGAGGTTGTTTCAGGGTTTGATCTGTGAGTTACCTATGCCCTGACTTAGATCAGTCCAGAGGTTGTTTCAGGGTTCGATCTGTGAGTTAGCCGTGCCCTGACTTAGATCAGCCCAGAGGTTGTTTCAGGGTTTGATCTGTGAGTTACCTATGCCCTGACTTAGATCAGTCCAGAGGTTGTTTCAGGGTTCGATCTGTGAGTTAGCCGTGCCCTGACTTAGATCAGCCCAGAGGTTGTTTCAGGGTTTGATCTGTGAGTTAGCTGTGCCCTGACTTAGATCAGTCCAGAGATGGTTTAGGGTTTGATCTGTGAGTTAGCCATGCCCTGAATTAGATCAGCCCAGAGGTTGTTTCAGGGTTTGATCTGTGAGTTACCTATGCCCTGACTTAGATCAGTCCAGAGGTTGTTTCAGGGTTCGATCTGTGAGTTAGCCGTGCCCTGACTTAGATCAGCCCAGAGGTTGTTTCAGGGTTTGATCTGTGAGTTACCTATGCCCTGACTTAGATCAGTCCAGAGGTTGTTTCAGGGTTCGATCTGTGAGTTAGCCATGCCCTGACTTAGATCAGCCCAGAGGTTGTTTCAGGGTTTGATCTGTGAGTTAGCTGTGCCCTGACTTAGATCAGTTCAGAGGTTGTTTAGGGTTTGATCTGTGAGTTAGCCATGCCCTGAATTAGATCAGCCCAGAGGTTTTTTCAGGTTTTGATCTGTGAGTTAGCCATGCCCTGAATTAAATCAGCCCAGAGGTTGTTTCAGGATATCAATAAAGATTTCGTGCAGTGATAGTATTCATGTATAGCCCAGTTTATCTGTAATATAACCAGTCTAAAAACCTGTTTGTTTTCATTCCAGGACTTGCTGATGATTGTATATCTTTCAAACCTCTGTAAAACACAACTCGCTCTGGGAGAAAAGCTGACAGGTGTCCTTTGACATTAGAACGTAAATATAAATAAAATAGTAAGAAAGTAAAAACTTACCAAGATTATTGTGCTGGATGGGGGGAGGGGGTGGGGTCACTGGATGGGGGGGAGGGGGTGGGGTCAATCATTTGGGGGCAAGGGAAAGTAACATCCTCATCTAGGGTGGGGAGGGGTAGATAGAATTTTTTAAATTTTAATAAACACGATGCATTATGGTCTAGCTTGGGTACAAACAACACCGTATAAGGTATGATGAATCATATAGGTGAATAGAGTTTGTTTGGTTCTCTCCTGTGCTTAGGGTGTTTCTCCATGTTCTTCGGTTTTCCTCCCACTGCAAAAATCAACTCCTAAACAATTCAATCATGAAACCACAGGGAGCCCAATTTTGTTAGCCACTGGCTATTAAAAGCTACCCTTGCAAAAACAAGGACTATCTATTTCATTTTATCGTATTTTTTTTTATTATTCCATTTTATATCCTGCATCTACAAGCAGTAATGATGAAAGTGGAGCGCGTAATGCTAGAACAGAATAGATATATTATATGTAAACGGGGAATTTAAGGTGACTGACTACTTTTGAACGTTGAATTTGAGCCCACGATGTGCGCGCGCACGAAAATCGCACAAAACCGCATAATAAGCTTCGGAATTTTATTGAGGGATCATACAGGTTTTGAACTTCAACAGGGCAAAAACCTCAAATTTTGCACGGGACTCTATATTTTTCTGTGAATTTCTTAAAACAACATTCCAAGCGTTGTCCTTAGACTATGAAATCGATCACCAACCTTGGACCTATGCATCTACAGATAGTTTATATAGTAATAACAGTTGGCATGTTGTACGTGTGCGTGTGCGTGCTGTAAGTCAGTACCATATGTTTGTCACTCATACGACAACCACTCTTATGGGAAGCCATTTCAATGTTACGTCATGTTGTACCGTGTGCGTGCCGTAAGTCAGTACCATATGTTTCTCACTCGTGCGAAAAACGTCTCTCCGTTTTTGCATCGAAACTAGCTTCTACTAAACAATAAGCCTTACACTGTGTAAAATATACGAATGCATGTCAAGATAGAATCATTATCTAGGCGGATTAGCCTGAGCCTGCATGACTCGGGATCAGCTGTCGGTTGTACGGATGTCTCTCATCCACACACTATTTCGCCATCTTGTTCGCACGCCTTTCGCCATCTTGTTCGCACGTTTCGCCATCTTGTCCTAGGAGAACCTGTTTGGGATTGAATAGATAGTTAACACACAATATTGACCCTGAACTAATGGGTCCATACTTCTTGCGGTGAAATTAAACGGTTGCTACTTACAATTGAAAAAGTCTCGGGGGGGGGGGGGGGGGGAAGTGAAAAGAAAGACTGTCGAACGACAGAATTCTCAGTCATGCTTGTGTTTGCTTCGATCCCTTTTTACCGTGAAGCAAGGTGTCTTATGCTCGTTCTTTTATCGTATATCCTTCGAAGACTGACCTGTTTTCTTGTCGCGTTTTACCTGAATAGCTTCGTTCAAGAGTAATAAAAATGTCCATGTTGTGACATATTTATTAAAATGTATAAAAGTTAATGAAAAGAATCCCACTGTTCTCATTTCTCGGCGTCTATAAGTAAACTGAACTTCGATTATCTCATTTCTGATCACTTCATTTGAATAATCTCAACACTGATCCTATCAATGTAGGAATATCTAGACCTGAGAGCATTCAAAGTTATTTAGATGTGAAGGTAACAAATATAGAATTATAAAATATATTAGAAATGCAAAAAAAAAAAAAAATTGAAAAGGGTCTCTGTGATAGGTCCTGTGAGAGCGACGTACAAGATACATATCAGACTGGCCTTACACGGTACCGGACGAATTTTGAACCGTTCAAAAAGTTGTACGCTTAGGCGTTCCTTTTAAACGGAACTATGCTATCTGGACAAACATTCAAGCACATATCCGTGCAAGAGAAGGTTCCGTGTAAATGGTATGTACTAGTCAAGTTTTTGAATGGTTAAGATGAATTCGTCCGGTACTGTGTAAGGCCAGCTTAGTCTTGCTCAGGGGCGTAGCGAGGACATAGGTTCTGGGGGGGCACCTCCGCCAAAAATTGCCGAAGCAAAATAAAAAACAAGAAAAACCGCGATATTTACGACGAAATAGGGAATAAAACTTTCTCTACAAAAAGTGGGGGCGCCAAGTACAAAAAAAAAAAAAACTTGAAAAAGAAAGAGAAATCAATTAAAAGAATATCGAGTGCATTAGCATACCACTTTGAATGGTAGTCATAAATAGACCAGGAATATAGTAATTACCTCTGTTAATTTAGCATATTTTGAATTGAATAATTCTGGGTGAGCAAACTGATAGTCCGGTAAAAAAAACTCATTAAAGTCGAGTTAGAAAGCGAGATATTGTATTCAAACTGAAATATTAACATTTGAAAAGTGTTAGGCACAGTTCAAACGTCGATCTTTTCATGAGCAGAACCTAATGACAACGAAGAAGACCGTCTTATTATCCATTGTTTTCAATGCGTTCGTTTCATGTATTCGGAGTCGGAATCGGAAGGATCGGAAGGTGTCCTTTTCCTTGACTTGTGCTTACGCTTAAGCCCGGTTTAAACATCGAAGTTCACATAAGCCGAATGTAATGCAAATGAATTCAAACAATAGGTTTTGCTCATTTGCATTAGATTCGACACATGTGAAATTCGACGTCTAAACCGGGCCTTAGACGAGCGGTTTTCACTTGCAATTTCATTCACGAGCTGTTTCCGACTCCGACTCCGATCCGACGTAAGTGTAAACCAGCCTATACAAAGCCACACATATGAATAAGCATAAAATCCATTATATTGATAACTATACCTCACTTAATCGCAGACGATCCACCTCGTAGTACGTACAATTTTTTCTGGCCTCAAGTTTGATGCCATTTGTTGGGTCAGCAATGTTGTAGTTTATATGACACTTAGGCCTTCTTCCGAGAGTTCTTTTTACGTAGTTGATGGAAACACAGACATGGCATCTCAAGCATTCATCGAAGCACTCGAGCAGCGAACGGACCCTCTTTCTGACCACATATTGACCCCTTAGTACACTTCCCTTTGTTGTATTATAGATAAAATCCCACGAATCTGGACTGGTTACGTCAATTTTTTTCCTCTGACAACATGCAACAGTTGCGACCAAGGCAAAAGCAGCGAGAAAGAAAAAAGCCAGAAAAAACTTTCCTTGGCAACACCTCATGATTATTGAGTCTTAAAACGCGTTCTTACTCTTGTCACAAGCGCAAAAAAGTGAACTCTTAAGTTACTAAAATGTAATGTTTACTCACATACACCTGCAGTCTCATAAACAATGTTTCAAGACCCTAAGTTAAATATTTAATGATAAAGGGCTGACTATGCTCGTTATAGACGTTTTGTTTTTAGCTTGGAGGGGTTATTGACGAAAATTCCGCAGCATATTAACTTTGCCACTGAATAATTCCATTCAAAAAGAAAATAAATTAAGAGAAGACATCACTCCGGTAAAGGCTTGTCTCATGTCACCAGTTGATGCTATTTTTAGACCGTTTTTCTTCACCTGCGCGCGCGTAGCTTGGCAAAATAAATGTAAAAAAAAAAACGCACGAAAAAAACCCAAAAACAAACAAACAGGAGACTTAAACAAATTGCTACTTCAACTTCCGGTTTTTTAAAATTCAAGGAAGCCGGAGTAAGAAAAACAAAAAAAAAAAATCGTGAGCAAACAGCGTAGAGCGCGCGTGCAGAAGACAAACGATTAAGTGAGTGACAAAATTCTTCATCATTTATTTCACAGTCGAAACGTTTGAATAAATAAATAAATAAAAAAAGTCAGAGACAAACTAAAGTGTATATTCATGAAACCTAACTGCACATTTTTGAATGAGTGATATCGTTGGATGGTATTTTATTATGGTAATAATAATAATAATAATAATAATAATAATAATAATAATAATAATAATAATAATAATAATAATAATAATGGTGATAATAATGGTGATAATAATAATAATAATGGTGATAATAATATTGATGATGATAATAAATATGATGATATCAAACAAAGCAGGAATAGACTACGGGGTGCCTCAGGGCTCTATTTTAGGTCCTCTACTTTTTTTACTATATATAAATGATATCTGTACTGTTTCCCAAGTTCTAAAATTTCATATCTTTGCTGACGATACCAATATATTGTATTCAAATAAATGTATAAAAAAACTTGAATCGACAATGAATACTGAATTAGAAAAGCTTCGAATCTGGCTCACAGCAAATAAGCTAACAATAAATGTTAAAAAAACGAATTTTGTTATTTTCCATACATCTCGCAAATCCAAAATTCCAATAAACATCAGAATTTTTGACCACAAAACTAATAAATACTTACCACTTGAACATAAGGATTATGTGAAATATCTTGGTGTTTTATTAGATAATAAATTGTGCTGGAAACCACACATTGACTATGTTAGCAAAAAAGTGAGCAGAATAGTTGGAATACTTAGTAGATTAAGGCACTTTATACCTAGAAATACTCTTATTAAAATGTACAAAACTCTTTTACAACCTATTTTGACATATGGGATAGCTACCTGGGGTCAAGCTTGCAAAAAGCTCACCAACAAACTTTTGATCCTGCAGAAGCGCGCCATCAGATCGATATTTTTTGTTAAATCAACTAATAGTGCTATACCACTTTTTTTTGAAACTAAAATTCTACCAGTGACGTCACACTACTTATTCTTAATAGCACAACTTATGTATGATGTCGAAAATAACAAGGTCCCCACTAATATTGTCAACCTTTTTACTCGTGTTAAAGACATACATAGCTATAACACAAGATCTTCTTAAATAATTTCTTCCTTAATAAAATTGAATTGAATTGAATTGAATTGAATTGAATTGAATTGAATTGAATTGAATTGAATTGAATTGAATTGAATTGAATTGAATTGAATTGAATTGAATTGAATTGAATTGAATTGAATTGAATTGAATTGAATTGAATTGAATTGAATTGAATTGAATTGAATTGAATTGAATTGAATTGAATTGAATTGAATTGAATTGAATTGAATTGAATTGAATTGAATTGAATTGAATTGAATTGAATTGAATTGAATTGAATTGAATTGAATTGAATTGAATTGAATTGAATTGAATTGAATTGAATTGAATTGAATTGAATTGAATTGAATTGAATTGAATTGAATTGAATTGAATTGAATTGAATTGAATTGAATTGAATTGAATTGAATTGAATTGAATTGAATTGAATTGAATTGAATTGAATTGAATTGAATTGAATTGAATTGAATTGAATTGAATTGAATTGAATTGAATTGAATTGAATTGAATTGAATTGAATTGAATTGAATTGAATTGAATTGAATTGAATTGAATTGAATTGAATTGAATTGAATTGAATTGAATTGAATTGAATAATATTAATAATAATAATAATAATAATAATAATAATAATGGTGATAATAATAATAATAATGGTGATAATAATGAAAATAGTAAAAAAGACACGAAAATATTAACAGTGATTTTGAAGAATAATAAAGATACTAATGATTTGTAGAATCTAAAAAAAGGGATTAATACTAAAAAATATCTTTTTACATGTAATATTAAAATATAATTTATAATGGTGATAATAATAATAATAATGGTGATAATAATATTGATGATGATAATAATAATAATAATAATAATAATGGTGATAATAATAATAATAATGGTGATAATAATATTGATGATGATAATAATAATAATAATAATGATAATGGTGATAATATTGATGGTGATAATAATATTGATGATGATAATAATAATAATAATAATGATGATGATGACGATAATAATGATAATAATATTGTTGATGATAATAATAATAATATTGATGATAATAATGATAATAATATTGATAATGATGATGGTTTATTTAAATATAAAATTACACCAAAGGTGAAATTCTTACATAAAATGCCGGGCTAAATAAAATCACTAAAAAACTTTTGAATAAAATTGGCAAAAATAAGAAAAGATAAGCAAAATTCTCAGTATTGAGTGTTTGATGCTAAATGGCCTTTTGGTTGCTAAGAGTGGCGGGAAATAGTCACGTGACCAATACGCCTTTCGAGGAATTATGGGTATCCTGTAGTGTCGCTCCGGCCTTCATGCCGAGTCTTTTCTAAATTTCCAGAACTTTCTTTCAGACTTCAGCTGCATTCTCTATCTTAAATAGCACAAAAAACATCACCTTTTTCTGTACTTTTTGCTTTTAGATAGGTTTAAGAACTTTTTCCGATGCTATTTTTTCTTTTCTACTGTTGTTTTTATGAATTGAAGCGAACAGCAGACCCGTCTTTCGTTTTTTGTCGAACTAAACCAAACAATAGCACAGAGGGTGAAGTTTTAAACATCAAAATATCCTTAGGGTGGTCAATTCAAAAAGAATAAAAAATGTTAAACATTCATGCGATATTGAAGAGCCACGGCCGAGTCATTCGAAACAAAACCCGTTCGGAAATTATTGATGTCAAAAGAACGATTAGAACAGCTCTGGAGTTACAGAATATATTTTAGTTTTGCCTGATAAAGTTACTATCTCTTAGTTATTTTGAATGATACTGAGCTGTTGACCTTTGATTCTTTCAAGGAATAAAACACACATTTCAGGATTTATCTCTGGCAGAGAACAATAAATTCAGAGCATTCTTGCAATAATTTTTTATCTTGGCAAACAGAACCTGTCTAGATGTAAAGTTCACAGTCAACAAACTCGGCCCTGATATTCCTCATTATCACAAAGTATTTTTATCAGTCGAGCTAGAGAAGAGTGGACGAGACATCGGATAATATCATCTAACCTTTTCGCTGTTACTAATATAAAAAAAAAGCCAATTGAATGCCAATATATTCTCACGTGGGGCACGCATGGTCACACAAGCATGAAGTATGCGGATTACGCGTGACGGGTTTCGATTCCTTTATTAGTCTCTGTGGTACGCTCCCTAGTTTAACTGTTATGATGAGTTAGCCATAACTGTGTAACCCAATGGATCTGCTGGGCGGCCGTTCCATTTCTGGTTCAGATTTTAGGGGATTTTAGTATCTTTGTAAGGCGTAGAGACTGGCTAGTGAACAGAAACAACCCAGCTACACCCTGTAAAGGAAGAAACAAGCTCGTCTTCAACACGCGTGCTTCAAACAGAATGACATGTGGACAGCTCTTTCTACTTTTTGCGTCTGTTCTCTGGGTCAACACTGCAGCCGTGCAAGGTACAGTAAACTCAAATAATTTAAGTCAAACTTTTCTTTTATTTGTCTTTGATAACCGCGCAATACTACACGAATTCGCAAGAATTCTACGGGTTATCTTATCATAAAATATTTTTGTAAAGGTTCCTAATTTAGTACAAACTTTCTTCAAGGTCTTTACTTTAATAGCCTTCTAATTTTAGTGAAATATTTTCCAATTATTTCCTCATCTGATTTTTAATCTTACCGTAGCTCCCAGGCAGGAGCCTTTTTATCTTTGTTTACAAATAATATCAAAAAAATATGTAATTTGATTAATAGAACGAACGATGTGTAACCAAAGACAGGTCTAAGTTTCCATATTTGATTCCCGTAGCTCAGTTCATTTTCGTTACACTGTAATTCTACACGAAATTCCTTCACTCACTCACTCGCACACTCAAGAAGCTTGGTTATCAAAATATTCGTCGAGTCGTCTTGCGTTGGAATTTCTAACTTCGGCGTTCTTTCTCTATCCATTCTTATTCACGCTATTTTTTCGAGCTACTAAAGTTGCAAACTCGTGGGAATTTTGAGAATAACTGTAGGAACTGTAACTGGGAGTGCGAAGTTATCAATGATTCCTTCCGAATCAGTAAAAAAAAACCGCTTTAGCAATAATGAGTTTAATATCCAAAACAAGTTATTACACACAAAATGTTCCTTTTTCTGCTTGAGATATTTTCATTGTTCAAATAGAAATTCATATGGATAGTTACGAGAAAGAAAATAGAGAAAAAGACGACGTTTTCTGTCAATTTTTAAAATTTTGTCATTTGAAATATTAAAAAGAAAAGCGGCTTCAATGATTATATTTTTGAGGTTTCCTGCTACACCTGTATTCAAGATATTTCAGCTCAAAACACTCCAGAAAGAATCTTCTAGACGTAACTATTAATCATGACATAATTGTTTATGTCTGCAGTGCGTTTTAAAGTATTTCAGCTTAATCAAAAACACGCAGTAAGACATGCAAACCCATGAGGTTGACCTAGGCTGGTCTTCATGCCCCTCCATCTGTTTCTCCTCCCTATTTACAAGCCACACGAGAAGCCCATCTTACTTAATAATTATCATGAAGACCATAGCCTGAATTACTTCCTAATTTTTTTTCTTTACTACCGTCAAATGAGAGCGTGTAGTCTGACCTACATCTTGGCCTTCTAGGTTAACCCACAAATTCCTGACTAGCTCTGGGCGTTTCTCTACACATTTCTCGATATTGGGTTTACAAGATGTTTCATGTTCTTGCGCCTTTCTTCTGCTCATATTTTTCTCTCTCCTCATCACACGGACTTAAAATATTAACAGGATTATAAAAGCCAGTCACATATTATGCTCTGCGTCACAACTGAAAAACCCACACGAGCTTGAATGACTGACCAAAGGGTCAACAATAAGTGTTTTTAGGCATAATCGTGAATGAGCCTGAAATAATTAAATTCTCGTCCGTCTGACGGCACCAAAGCCTGATTACTACATTGAATTGTCATATCACAGCCCATCATAACAACAAGGAGGAGAACGGGAATCACAAAAACACTATGTACATCTTGTACAGTTTTGGTTTTGATTGACGTTTTTTAAAATCAAAAATCAATCCACAAATGAAGATATTCACTAGTTTTAACTCAAAATACTTTTGGTTTTGAAGCGATCTTGAACTTGGACACATTAATTAGGTCATTCATAGATCAATAGATCTCATTGAACAAGACAAGTCGAAAGATTCCCATTCAAACTATGACAAACACCTATTTAGTATCAACATGTAGTTTACAATATGTTGTTCGTCACTCGTGCCAATTGTTTTGTCAGTGTTTCAAAAAGTTGAGAGTTAAAACCCCGGTAAATTGGTTGACGAAATAGTGGAGGAAATCAGTCTTAGCCTAACTTCCCTCTTAGGAAGTTAATCCCAGATTTAAACTAATAGATTATGTTAGGCTACGATCCACTTTGGGAATCAAGAGTGGCATAGCGGTAGTTCACCCGCCTCTCACCTCTAGTGTCTCGGGTTCCACTTCCCAGACTCGGCATCACATGTGAGTAGAGTTTGTTAGGTCTCTTTTGATTCGACGTTTTTCCCCAGGTTCTCCGGTTTTACCTCCCTCCGAAAAACCTAACACGCTAAATTCCAATTTTATCTGTGAGTTATCACGGGTTGTTTCAGGGTACCCAAATGACGCCGGGATGGACTATGCATGTGTTGACACACCCATCTAGGCCATTGTCTAGAGGGACAGAAGCATATTAAAAAATAACAAGGATATTGTACCCTAGATTATTGCAGTTTCCCATTTCAGACCACGTGTTATTCCCTAGAGTATCATTTCTTTGTTTAACGGTTGTGCATGAGAAGACACATGAATATGGATACAACTCAAACAAAGAATCTTATTCTCAAGAGAATGACATGTGGTCTGAAATGGGAAAATATTACGCCCAAGGTTAAAAGCTCTATTCCAAGCGTACATACAACAGAATACTCAATTGAAATTATACTTTCTATTGTTTTGTCGTTTTGTCTGTGATATTGTTCAATATCCTTGTAGTTGAGGTTAAAAATAAGCGATAGACTTCAATACACTTGTTAACATAGCTGATTAATGAGGAAAAAATCCTTCAACATGTGGTCAAAACCATTTGCGTCGATTTCTTAGATTGAGAACAAAAACTTAGATACATAATGTAGTTATACATTTTTAAATAGAAAAAAATAAATGTCAATAACTCGCACGCACAGTTTTATCATTTTCTCTGTTTTTCGTATGCAAGTATTTTAGTTTTTCGTCGATGTTTTTTTAGGTTTGTGTATTTTTTTCTTGTATATTAGAATAGCACAGTGAGAATCTTTCATTTGATAAAAGTATCGCTCGCCACAGCGGAGTATGGTCACTGTGATCATGAGTCTGCGGCGAACTCGCGCGCAAACCACACATTATTCTATAGCTATTTATTATTTATATCCCTTGATGTTTTAATGCACTTTTATATCCATTGATTACTTGGCTTGTTTTGAGAACTGAGAGATCGAGACCGCAAACGAATCAATTAAACAAAACTGGCAACGACACCTCTCAATTTGGTCGTAATTTTAGTCGCCCGGATTCCAATCCACATCGGTGCCATTTTCTTGAGTATCATTTTGTTCTTCAAAAAGAAAGATACACATAGATGTCGCTCTCAAATCTATGGAAATATTAGTCTTGATTGAATGCTATTATTTATTTATTTTTTATCTTTCTTTTTTTCCTGATTTTTCTTTTTTGGTCATTTTCAATTTTCTACCGTCTGTATATTATTTATTTTTGTTAGTTTGTTTTTTGTTTGTTTTTATTTATTTATTTATCTAGCACTTGTTTTACTGTATACACCAAATCGAAAAACGGCGACCAATTTGAATAACTATTGTTCTGGACCGACTAGCCTCGTGTTCACGTGGAAAGATAAAAGGGTTTTTACATGTATGTGTTTTTACGCCATATTTCGATTCGGTGTATGCGAAGTCTCATCCCTTTAATTAATCACGTACTGTTGTTGTTTTTTTAATCGAAAGCCAGACCTTCGATCTTACAGACATGTTCTCTAGAACATATGCCTTCTTATATCTGTCATCAATTGAGGGCGTTACATATCGTTAATACCTTAAGCGCAAATCCCTTCCATATTATAAGACCGACAGCTGGTGCTAAGTTTTTCAACCTTAAATTTCAATTTCATTTGCCTTAAGCCGCTGGATGTTGGAAATGTGAAGAGTTCAACATCATTTGAAAGAAGTAGGAAATCCATTAAGGGAATCAGGCCCAGATGTAATGTTGTGTTATGAACTGATGTCAGTTACACCCTTTACTAAGTCATGTTTAGGGATGACAAGGTCAAAACTGAGGATTTGATGTTAAGAAACAGACATGACCATAACACGAAACTGCTGGTCACGTGACTGAGTATTTCCCGCCACAGTGTTGGATGAAAAATGAGCGATCTTATTCGACCATCTTGGTATAGAGGACACTAGAGAAAAACGTTTGCGCATGCGTGCCTTTCAGCACGCTTTCTAAGAATTTTCAAGAGTTTTAGTGAGAAAATAAATGCTTGTTTTCTCCGAGTATACAAAAAAGTTCGTGGGTATACTTTTGTGAGACCAAGATACTGTATTAATAAAGGCAATATGAAAGAATTAGCCTTAAGTTTCAAGAACTGATCTTAAGTTTTGGCATTTTGTAAAGACTATTCTTCAGGCAAGTGTGAAAGTCAAATTTGCATATTTCTACAATAGCACGAAGACGCTTTTGACTAATTTGCATGCGGACTTAGAGCATGCGCAGACGTTTTTCACGCGTGTCGGTATAGAGCGTTTTCACTCACGCGACAAGGCGGCCATATTGGCGTACTAAACAATAGAACAGTTTTTGCATAAAAATAGAGTTCAATTCCCGGAGGATAGAAAACTTATTGTTTGGGTACACCAATATGGCCGCTCTGACGTCACGTGAAAACGGTCTATACTTTTGAATTCATAGTCTTATGGTAATTTTTATTCTCTGACGGCCAAGCGTTAGTGTATGACGTCATTAGAAGTTTTGGCGGGAAATAACCACGTGACCTGCACTATGCAGAAATTCTACCTACCCTCTGTTCTTTGTAATTAGCGTCACATTTCTCATACTCCTTCTGGATTCATTTGGTATATGTGTTGCAAAATATCCCGATCAAGGATTATCAGTTGTCATCCAATATGGCGGTGGAGGTCGGATCACATGACAGCCGCGCTTTGCATTATTGGCGGGAAAACTGGTCACATATCAAAATTCCATTCTATTGTTTTCCAATAATACTCAAGTTTCGAGTTTTCTCCATTTTGTATGAATATTTATGCATTCCAGTGAAGGTCTGTGGAATTTCAAAGTGTTTGTATTGCCGTAGTTGTGCATTCTTTACTTTACCGTTAGTATTTGTCAATATTTTGACACTGAAATGATGCTATCCCTGAATAAATAAATCTGTAGTCAATGAACACAGAGGTATTTCATGAATTCAAAAGGTATATTCTTTTATTTCTCTTCCTCAGATCTGATATGTGTCCCGGGAAACAACGCCATAACCGCCACTGCTCGCTTTACGAACATTACCTTCGATGAAATAATCCAGCCAAACTACCCAGACGGACACGACGCTATGAAATGTGTATGGACTTTAACAGCGGAGCAACCTACACAGAGAATCAAAATTGCTATTAAGACGCTATCGTTAAATGATGTACGAGATCGGTTGTACATTTATGATGGAGATAACATGAATGATAACTCGCGTGTTGGATTTTACGGTCCGTGTGCTAAAGGGACCTTGATTATATACTCAACGGGACGGTCATTGACAATCGTACTGGTATCCAATAGCAACGCTGGGAGAGGAAAACTTAGGATATTGTTCAAGGCTTTACCTCAAGGTAATTGTACCCTAATCACGTGACTTACACTGAAGTGGCTTTTCTGTTTTCGTGCATTGTGATTGGATGGCGTAAAAGTTTGCGCAATTTAATTGGTTCATTGTAGAAGCCATTTAAACATCACGCAACCAGATGGGGTAAACGTTTAAACGTGTTACTGATTGATTGTACCTTCATCTCTCCTCAGACTGGATCACATGTGAAGCTAAAGACCCTCTATCAGGTGATGATGATGATGATGATGATGGTGATGATGATGATGATGATGGTGATGATGATGATGGTGATGATGATGAGGACGATGATGATGATGCATGATGATAATGATGGTGGTGGTTGTGATGCATGGTGATGATGATGAGGATGATGATGATGATGATGCATGATGATAATGATGGTGGTGGTTGTGATGCATGGTGATGATGATGATCTTTTACTACCGACGTTCTTAATATATCCATCATGGCTACCTTGGAATGCTTTGGTTGATTATTCCAAATTAATATAGGATCCTGAGGGTAGAGAAAGACATAATACTAAAGCGAATGGCATGCGCACCAAAATCGAAAACCATTGCATCCTAAGTAGAAAAAAGTTCACATCTCTTATACTGTCATACTTCTCTCCCAACTATATCCTCGTGTATTTGAGTATGTACATGGCTAGAAAGTAACCGTCTCATAATTGTTTTACTTCCACAGATTCTTGTACCTTCGACACTCCGATGGGAAAGCGCTCCGGTCACGTAACTAGCCCTGGGTTTCCCGGCAATTTCTCTACTGAGAAAAACTGCCTCTGGAAATTCGATGTACCGAGCAATAGCCGCAAGCAAATCACCTTTGAGTGGATGGGAATCCATAAAGAGAAGGGACGGCGTTGCGAATTTGAAAATATAATTAAACTAAGCAATGGTAGCAAAAGTGAGGATTACTGTGGCTGTGAAGAACTACCGTCCATGGATTCCACTAGCGCGCTCTGGCTGAAGCTGGTAGCTGCTCCAAATAAATACTGGTCTGGGTTCTTGCTAACCTATCGGACAGTTTGTAAGTATCTGGTAGACGTAGTATTAAACAGTCAGTCAGTCAGTCAGTCAGTCAGTCAGTCAGTCAGTCAGTCAAATTACAATTGTAACTTCGGCCTATCTTTCCATACTTCAGCATTAGACGATTGTCCCATTGGACAGACAAGTTGTTTAGGAAGTCATGATACGCATGGCTTCAATAAGATGGGTCAGTTATGTTCAGACATTGGTAAGTATCCTTTCCTAACTTTAATCTTTTCTGTCTACGTTGGTATCCTCGTGGGAAAGGAAGTTCCTGTTGCAACCTTCAAACCATCAAATTTTATCGATCCCTGACACAACCTCTAATGCTGATAAAAAATCAGGACATGGAGATCCCAAAGAAAAACCCTTGAAACAAGACCCGCTATTAAACTCTACTCACCTGTAAGGCGGGCTCTATAAATGAAACCCGATACCCCAGAGGTGAGAGGCGAGTGCACTACCACTACACCACACTATCCTGTCCACACTGCCTAATCTCGCTCTTTCTCCGCGGTCTCTCCTCGTCGTGCATGTCCCTGTGACCCTCAAAATAATTACATGGAATGTTTATCTGTATAGATATCGTACCGACAACACCTCGTCCTACTACGATCAGCACAGCACCTCCAACAACGACTGAACCTCCAACAAAAAAGGTGGTCGACAATCCACTGGGACAGAGCAAAGAAGGAAACACAACGGAACCAAGTACGAGGAGTAATATACAGGGGTTCCAAGCACCGAATAATGGGAACGGAGGATCAGAAGATGGAAGTAAGTAACGGTGTTTTTTTCCGATTTAAACTGAAGAAATAAAAAACGCGCGCGCAGGTCGGAGTACTTCTCAACACTTCTCGAGTGTTTTGACAATCCCCAAGTGCTTCATAACTGCACGTAGCACAGCAAGCAAGATTTTTTTATAGAATACAAATTATAATAGCCGTTGTTTTGGACACGAAAAACAAAAAAGAAAGTGCGTGTGTGTGCTGTGTGCTCTCATAATGCACGCGCAATTAAACAATAAGGAAGGGAGATTTATGGCAATTGTTTTATAATGGAGAAATAGAAAACGGTCAAAAATAGGACGTAAGTAGCTGTGATCTTTATACTGCGCACAAGGTAACAGTCAGTTGGTCAGACTGACGTGGAAAGGAGCGGTACTCGTGGTATTTGTTTGGTTAACTCGGGAGGCGTCAATCAACTTAATCTACGAAAAAAACGCATTTACATTTCTTTTTTGTAAATACTAGTGTTCTAGATTTAGAAAAGTGCTTCCTCTCTGTCATCTTGACTCTAAGGAATCCCATCATTCCTTTACCTGACCTTACCTTCCCATCCCCTCCCTCCTCGAAATCCCTGCGAGTGTTAATGGACCGGCTTTTGGCATTTCAGAGTTCGGCGTCCAGTGCAATAAAGACTACATGTTAGTCACCATCGACCTCGCGCGTTTCGAAGCCAAGGATGCCCTGGTCCCTAGCTCACTGCGACTTGAAGACTCGTCGTGCAAACCCGACTTCATCAACGAGACACTTGCCGTGTTTAAGGCACCACTAGATGGTTGTGGCACGTACCATAACTCGTCCAAGGAACATATCTTTTACTGGAATACAATCCACGGTCACACGGAAGAGACGGGCCATCGATTGATTACACGAAGGTACGACGTTCGATTGGGGTTCGATTGTCAATACGCCAAGAGAAGAATGCTATCTGTGGTTAGTTTTTCTCCGAGGAAAAAAGTTTTCTACTCGGCTGCAGGTAAATAGAAATAATACTGAAAGGATTTATGGGGATCGAATTAATGAAAGGCAGATACTAACTAAAACAGGATTGCTGCACGGCACGGTGCGGCACGCCATGCGTCGTGATATAGGCTAGATGCACAGTCAAAACAGGATTACGGCACGGCACGGCACGTCAGGCGTTGCACTCGTGATAGGCTACATGCACGGTCAAAACTGGATTGCGGCACGGCACGGTATGACGCGTTGATACGTGATCGTGTGAGTATATAAGTACAAAATGCCGCAGCATTTCAGCTGTGGTTTTCCATTTCTAACATACAATTCAACCAATCACAGTCGGTATGGCAACAATGCTATGAATGATAATTTGCCACAGTTTTCCCACTCATACGAAATGTACTCTAAGGATGCCACGAGCGCTTCAGAATGAGGGTCACGGGGGTTAAATATAGGTTCCTAAAGCGCCGTGTAATCAAGCTATAATTCTATAAAATTTGTATTCTGTTTCCAAAAATATGCGTTAATACTTACTTTCGATGATTATTTCGCAGATGGTCGCGGCAATTTTACGTTCTTAATGGACATGTACAAGACTGACCAGTATAAAGAACCGTTCAACCGTTATCCTGTGTCCGTGGGGCTTAACCAGCGGTTATTCCTGCAAGTGGTGGTTAAATCTAAAGTAGAGCTTGTGATATTCCCAGACAAATGTATGGCTACACCCACTAGCGAGATCAATGAAGAGCAACAATATGAATTTATCGAGAAAGGGTGAGTTTGAGTTGGGTTTTTTTCGGAAAATTGTTCGGAATACTTCATCATCAAAATCAAGTTCTCGAAATCTCTAAAGGTTGATTAACACGGTACAACTTTTGCTTACAACTGTCGCATGCAATCTGCCTACGCCACGCTTACAACACGAATTATGTCGTGTAAATCAACCCTACAACTTGCTCAAAAAATGTTGTGTACAACAACAAAAAAGTTGTCGTGTAAAAGACGAGATCAAGTGGGTGAAGCAATCGATTAATGATCGGGTATGAAACCATAATCAATTTTAAGACTAGTTTTATTCTTATTCCACCAGCTGTTCACGTGACAAGACATTAATATTCAACTACAAGCTCGCCCCAGTCCAACAGTTTAGCATCGCGGCTTTCCGCTTCGTGAACAACACACAAAAAGAAGTATACATCCACTGTATGGTGCAAGTGTGTATGAAGTCTGACAATAACTCTGTGTGTGCTGATGGCTGCACTGAACGACAAAACAGCAGCGCCAGCGGATCGAGAAAGCGGAGATCCTCATCTGAGTATGCGCAGTCTAAAGACCTAGAGTTCTTGACCTTAGGTCCTCTGCAAGTCGAGAGGCAAAAGCAGGGTAAGGTTTTAAGTTAGATTTTAGAAATGAGCGCGGGCGGTTTTTCGATGTCAAATGCACGCGCTAATCGTTGCCGAGGTAATAGACATCTTTTAGCTTGGTCGTTTTGTTTTCCCATTTCAGACCATGTGCCATTTCTTTGAGAATAGGATTCTTCGGTTCATTTGCATCCAAACAAAAAAATGATACTCAAGGGAATGACACGTGGTCTGAAATGGGCAAAATATAACGCTCGAGCTCAAAAGGTCTATATTCTAAGAGATACCTCAGTTAACACCGGATTTTTTTCTACATGTGGAATACAGTATATTTGATTTCTTTTTCAGGAATAGAGCAAACAAAGAGAGCTTTATTTCCAAGTGCTTTGATGATAGGCGTCGTAGCTGGAGTTTTAGGGTTGTTGGTCGTGGGCCTTACCGTTGCTATAGTAGTCGTACTTGTCAAGAAAGCCAAGAGAATAAAGACTGAAGTGTACTATCAAACTAAATAACCCAGTAAGTAGCTCCAGTAAGTAATAATAATCTAGAAAATCAACTTCATAGGGCTCAGAGACAGGAAGTAAGATAGTATATCAAAATGGCTCGCCCGATTAAAGTAAAATTTCTTAAACGTTTGAACCCATGAGGATGCAATAGAAAAGGGACAAGAATGTGGATCTTATCTTAAAGTTCACCGGAATCTTGATGCTTGGATGCAGGAATGCAGGTTGGAGGGACGATGAAGTTCGTGGTGTTTTTAAGAATATGGATTTTAATTCAAAACTCTTCATGCATCGTCTTCATGCGTTGTATAAATTCACGAATGGGATATGAGAATAAAAAGCGTAACGTAGCTTTTAGATTTCTCAGTAAGAGAACGAAGACGGTTGTTTTTAACATAGGATTGAGTCAAAGTCAACCGCCATTAGTTTATTTTCGGCGAAATTTTATTGCGCATGCGCGCAACCTTTTGAAAGATCAACATTTTTACCCCGAACGTTGAATACTGCATTCTGATTGGCTCTCTACCATCCTCTACAAGAGTACAGGCAACGATAGTCATTACGTGACTCAGCTCATGGTTCCAGTTGAGCTTTGGTTACTTCGGACGTCACTCTGTGGTCTATTTGAGTACAGACCACAAATCAAGCAACTTGGTTGTTATGGATAAATGTTCTCGAAAATATGACACTCTCTTTTGGTTGTTCTAACACGTCCCCGCTCACTGGTTAAACCAGGTAAAGGAGGTATACGTTTACCGGTTCAGTCAAACTAAATATATAGATATAAAACTATTACTAATAATTATAACCCATGTTAAAGTACCACAAAATTCTTTGTCTTCCCATTCTTCAGTAGTGCTACTTTAGTTAGTACTAATTAATTACAGCGCTTTTCGTAATTCTGTGACCTAACCAGCTCCAGGCGTCTGGCATGTTGGCTTCCGTCAATCAAACTACGACGGGCCGAGTTCATTCCGATCGTGAACGACAAAGAAAATAGTCACGGGGATTTCCTTATCGCGAGATCGGAATGAACTCGGAGCGTCGTAGTTTGATTGACGGAAGCCAAGATGCCAGACGCCTGGAGTCGGTTAGGTCGCAGAAACATGAAAAGCGCTGTAATGGAGTTATTTTATTTGGCCCATGAAACACAGTCGTATAACTAGTGACTAAAGCTTCAGCTATTATACACGAGAAAGATTTCCTTGACAATTTTCATTGCTCGTTAGACGATTACCAAGTTTTCCTTGACGATTTTTTATTGATAGATGGTATATTCGTGTAGATGATGAAAAAGTTTTCCTTGACTAATCTCATTAATATCCCTTGCCACATTTTCCTTGTTGTCCGTCTACATATTCGAAGAAAATTTCATCCTTGACAATTTTTCCTTGACATCGAGGACAAGCCAGCATGCTAGTTTTTCCTTGTCAAGGAAAAATTGTTCATTTTACTCCATCTACACTTGCAATTTTTTCCTTGTAAAGGAAAAATTGCTCGTGTAGAAGCCGCTTAACAGTCAAAGAAAAGAAAAGAAAAGAAAAGAAAAGAGCTGCTTTGATGTCACGTGAAGCTGGTCTATTATCCTTACTATTTTTTCATAGGTCAATTAAAATCCCTCTAGTTAATATTTTTTATGGTTTCTTGTGTAAACTTTATCTTATCTAAATTAATATCTCAAATTTTAAACTATTATGAAAGTATTAATGGGTAAATACATCCCATAATATATGTACTCCAGAATCCATTTGGATTGTTAAGTATTGACTATGTATAAGTTATTTACTAATAACGTGTATTCAGAAAATAGATGAAAGGTAAGGGAATAAAAACTCGTACTAAATTCTGGTTTAGTGTTGAGGCCAATTTTTGGCCATTTTTAACGTTAGCAATGCAATATGTCCGCCAGGTTACACATATTGAGTGATGGAGGATAAATGGCTGGGTATCGACCCTTGCAGCACGTCGGAATGCAGCTCAAGTTGGAGGACAAAACAATAGGTTCCAATTCTCATGAGATTGAAATTCTTTTGTTTTGTCCTCCAAATTGTGCTGTTTTGACGTCAATCTTCGATTCGTGATGTTCAAAGCAAAAACCATCAATCTCAAGATAGTTTCATGGAAGTGAAAGTTTATTAGAAACCTTATTCCAATTTGTAAAAGGCTAAAATGTTTATCTTTACCTTACAATTTCACTTGAGCTTTTATTCAAAAACAAGTTCTAAAAACCACATCACATGCAGGGGGAAAAGGAGGAATAGTAGTACAATTATAAATTTAATAAGGATTGGAAGTTTTTTGGTTGTTGGGTATAAAGGCGAAAGTAGAAAGATGGTTCATCCTAACAAAAAAAATACAGTTTAAGTTGAAACAAAAACCAAAGAAAAATTGTATCAGTAAAAACTTGAAAATTTATGATTACGATTGACTTATGTTGAGCCAACTAACAAAAGAAAAACTAAAAAAATGTTAAAAGTGTTTAACGTAAAACTCAAGCTTCTTGTTGTACGAGGAGTTTGGCGCCATTAGTATGGCTCTGCTTGCGTTTGTAAATAATGGCAATAGCAATTACGAGACAGAGGACCAAGAAACCAAGCACTCCTGCAACAATGGTAACCATGGTGATCATGCTACCGCTGGATGCAGCTTGAGCTGAGCCTGCAGGACAAAGGAAAAGAGAGAGGGACTTAGTAAGTCATTGGTGTAGGCGGGAGTGATCGTTTACATGAGATGAAAATATGGGATAACTATTTCTGACCAAGAAAGCTATGAATAATGAAACACCAAAACACCGCTAACCATGACCAATTCTTCGAGTGCGTATTTTTTTTCCACGCAGCACTTAGCTTTTCATCGCAGCTCCCGAAGGACGGAAGAGAACGAACAAAGATCGAGATTGTGTTTTACAAAAGATCTCTAGATTCATTAAGAGAACTCGTGATTAAGCTAAGCATGTTCGAGTGAATCAAGAATCGACACCAGAATCAAGGGTAGCGTAGCGGTTATACACTCGCCTCTCACCTCTGGGGTCTCAGGTTCGACTTCCTGGGTTTTGCATCACACGTGGGTACAGTTTGTTAGGTATCTCTATTGATTCGATAGTTTTTGTCCGCAGGTTCGAGGGTTTTCCCCTTTCTGGAAAACCAAACACGCTATATTCCATTTCGATCTGTGAGATACCCATGCCCTGACTTAAATCAGCCCAAACGTTGTTTCAAGTTATCGATAAAATTTGAAGGTTTAAAGAAGTCATCCAATACCACAATTCAAGTGACTTACTTTCCTGTCGGTTTGTCAGTTTGATTGGTCCAAGAGCCAAGTCTTGTTCAATGTCACGCACTAGTGTAGCAGCACGACGACGACGGCTACTTCCACCGCTGTTCTTGCATCCCACGGCACAGCGGGAGTCAGACTGTCCACCTGGACAAGCTACCACTCGACAGTGAAGGTAGACTTCCTTGAAGTCTGGTAAGAATCTGAAGGCAGCGAGACTGAAGCGTTGAACTCCACTTTCCTTGAAGTCGTACTTAAGAGTGTCATCCTGGCCACAGCTGAAAGAAAAAGAAAATTAATTATTAGCTTTTTGTTGGATCGGTTTTATACATACACACTACATAGACGGCGTAACGACTTTAAAAGTGAGTGCACGCGTGTCTGTCTGTTGGGGGTAGGGCTAATTACGTTTCTCCAAATATATCTGTGAGTTAGCCGTGCCCTGACTTAGATCAGCCCAGATGTTGTTTCAGGGTTCGATCTGTGAGTTAGCCATGCCCTGACTTAGATCAGCACAGAGAGGTTGTTTCAGGGTTCGATCTGTGAGTTAGCCGTGCCCTGACTTAGATCAGCCCAGAGAGGTTGTTTCAGGGTTCGATCTGTGAGTTAGCCATCCCCTGACTTAGATCAGCCCAGAGAGGTTGTTTCAGGGTTCTATCTGTGAGTTAGCCATGCCCTGACTTAGATCAGCCCAGATGTTGTTTCAGGGTTCGATCTGTGAGTCAGCCATGCCCTGACTTAGATCAACCCAGAGGTTGTTTGAAGGTTTTCCAGAGATGTCTTTTTACCTGTTATTGATGAAGACGTATTGTGGTTTGCTATCGTATCCTTCAGTAGGGGTAGCGTGGCACATGACGGGGATCACCGACAGGCCAGTGCCGTTGACAGTCACTTCAATATTCATTGCAGTACCGATGCCGATATCTGCAGGGTAGTCGTGTACCTCCTTGTACTCGTCAGTTTTGTACATGTCCATGGTGAAGGTGAAGTTACCAAAGTTTTCTGAAACGTGATGATGAATTGAGTCAGTGAATCAAGCATTTCCTTACGCCAAAAGGTCAATCGATTCATTCAGTCATTCCTTTCTTCTTTTCATTCATTCATTCATCCATCCATCCATCCATCCATCCATCCATCCATCCATCCATCCATCCATCCATCCATCCATCCATCCATCCATCCATCCATCCATCCATCCATCCATCCATCCATCCATCCATCCATCCATCCATCCATCCATCCATCCATCCATCCATCCATCCATCCATCCATCCATCCATCCATCCATCCATCCATCCATCCATCCATCCATCCATCCATCCATCCATCCATCCATCCATCCATCCATCCATCCATCCATCCATCCATCCATCCATCCATCCATCCATCCATCCATCCATCCATCCATCCATCCATCCATCCATCCATCCATCCATCCATCCATCCATCCATCCATCCATCCATCCATCCATCCATCCATCCATCCATCCATCCATCCATCCATCCATCCATCCATCCATCCATCCATCCATCCATCCATCCATCCATCCATCCATCCATCCATCCATCCATCCATCCATCCATCCATCCATCCATCCATCCATCCATCCATCCATCCATCCATCCATCCATCCATCCATCCATCCATCCATCCATCCATCCATCCATCCATCCATCCATTCATTCATTCATTCATTCATCCATCCATTCATTTGAGCGAAAGGGTCGGTAAATTGGTCGGTCATTCAGACAATCAGCTGGTTAGTCGGCCAGTCATTTCAGTCAGGTGCAAGTCGGTCGGTCGCTCATTTACCTATTCGTCTACGAGACAACCAGTTTTTTTATCAATCACAATGTAATACTGACCTGTTCTAGTATAGATGCGAGCTCTCCTTGGAGTAAAGGCCTTCCTACTCACAACAACCTTCCTCAGATACGAACACTGGAACGGCATCTCTGCGGTGTGTTCACGTGTGATCAGAGTATGGGTGGTGGGGGCAACCAAATTTCCAGTGATGGCGTTATAATACACAAGGTAGTCCCCATCACTGCTGACGTTGTTGGTAGTGCCACAACCATCCAGAGGAGAACGGAAGATTATAAAATCGTCATTCACTTCAGTCGATTTACAACTTTCGTCCTGGAGGTGTAGGTTGCCGGTGTCGAGGTTGCTCAGTTGTTTTCTGTCTATCTTTGCTTCCATGTAGTCAGCAGTGCAAGTCATGATAATATCTAGCAATGGAAACAAAAATATCTGTCATTCACTGATCATTCTACCCAGATTGCATGTCCTTGCACAACCAGGGGAACGTTTTCTAGACTTCGGTCTGCTTATTTATAGTTGAGACTTGAATTCTGGAATTTTAATTTCTACTTCTTCGTTCTTTTTTTAGTTGTAGTTTCACAAGCCATGTCACGAGACAATGTCCGCCATGTTGGATAGAAACGTTGCATTTTCCATGCATTGGCAGACAAACACTTATATACATTTATTTATCTCTCGTACTTATTTATATTTATTTACAAACTTTCCCAAACCTGGTTGAAATGGCTTTGTAATTTAAAAATAGCGGAAACCGATCACGTGACTTACTCACGTATTACATCTAAGCGAAATAAAAGATACGACCGCCCGAATTAGAGGAAAGGATAAGCGACCAATAAGAATAGAATATATACTCACGTGATTTGCTTGATTTGGTCGGTGCCTGAGTCGTCGCATTATCTGGTAATCAAAGGTGAGAGTCAGTACTATATATAGCTAATTCAATTACTGCAATTCTCAATATTCTGCGAACTCAGACATTTCAATGGCTTGTTGTGAAATTGGTTTTTCGCTGCCGTCAATCAAAACTAATCAGTCGGTACGTTTTATATTTTTGACTGGCGGCAGTGAAAAACCAAATTTTAACGGGCAACTCGCAACTACCGAGTTCGCAGAACATTAAGAATCGCAGTAACGTGGTGGATGAAAAAAGCCTAAAGGCTAAGCTTTGAGAGCGGAATCATGAAATTTATTTCAACGGGGCATTATTACAATCAGAAACTCGCTGTATGCTTCCAAATTCTACGACTTGGACATGTATTTCTTAATTCTTAGATAGCCTACAAGTTTGAAGTTTGTTGGACAAACAAAGAGAAGAATCAAAGAAGAAAAAAACTTGAGAACACGAAGAAAATGAAATAGAAACGAGATAGAAGGTGAGATAAATGAGATTTTTTTTTACATTTCTAAACTAAAAATGCTTAACTAAATAATCAGATATTTTAATGAAAATTAACTTCTTACACAGCGGGAGTGGCCGAGAGTGGGTTCCCTGTGGCTTACTTTAACCAAATAGTTAGTGACTCGTATCGTTTTTTATCTAAACTGGGCTCCCTGTGGTCAGAACCTACAGACAAGGGGAGACAGACAGACTGATGACTAATATCACTCAAAAGGGAGTGACAACTTTGCTCAAATATTGCGCATGTTTAGTAATGGGCTTCTTGACCTTATTGGTCAAGCAGAACTGTAGAATACTCTAGAAACTTGCTTATCAAATACATTGGAAAGACCTGATTGGCTAGAAATATCGGTAATGAGAAACATGAACAGAAAGAGATGGCTGTCTCTAATAATCTAAACCATATTCTGTATATTTTTTTGTAATGTGACAAATGATATTTCTCGCTTTTTCCGAGGTTTCTGGTAGCTAAAATTCCACAGATTTAACACTGATTTTTCTCCTCGTGAAACAGCGAGTTTTGCAATGACAAGAATAGTTACAAGAAACCTTTACAATTTGTTTGCAACTTGTGAAAATCTTGGCCACTTTTCTATCGAACTTGGTTCTCAAATCAAACACAAAAAAAACCTATGAAATACTGTTTTTTTTCTTTATTTCTTCAGCGAGTGACTGTTTGGACAGCCATGCATACTCTTGATGTTTAAGCACTATTAATTATGATTTAATGACTTCTTGATGAAATTTGAAGCCCTCGCGAAGTGTTTAGTCTATCACATCTTCCTTCCGTTTGCCATTGCCCTTCTATTAATGTCATTAGTCCTGCATGGAAAGTTTCGAAAACTTCTAAACAGATCGTTATTTATATAAAGGAAAATAATTCTATAGTTTCGTTGTCAAATGTCCCTGAGTTTTATTCATCGTTCTTGAACAAGGATCCTTTGTTCATTGTCTGGGCTTCACGGATTACTGAGTAGTGTGTTTACACTTCTAAAGAACTAATCAAGATATTGTGGTTCATAGATTTATAATCCTCCCTCCGTCTTTTCCACGAGGTCTATAAAACATCGTTTCTACTACATTAAAAAGCTCTAAATTTAGAAAACAAAAACATCAACACATCATCTAAAAAATCAAGCACTTTCCAAGTCAAGCACTGATGTCCAGAACGCATTCAAAATTCAACTTCTCTAATAAAGGATTATTTCTAGGTCTTTCCTGAAGTATTTAGTTGATCAATTTAATCCATGAATTCCCAAAAGAAGTAACATTATTGTTAAGAAAACACGCTCACGCCAGCGCCTCATATTGATCAATTAACGCCTGGAGGCCATTTATATACAGTATAATTAGCTTTCTGCATAAATATTTATAAAGAAAGATCTCGGGCCCTCGCTCGTATGTAGCTTAATTTTCACATTATACGTTCATAATGGCCTAGGTAATGAAGAATTTGTGTGGAAAAAGTATTAAGATAGATTTTTTTTGCCGGACCAAAAACCTAGATGGAAAAGTTACAAAACTTTTGACTCGACGTCTCAATAAACGTTTTCTCCCTGATATTTTGTAATTCGCAAATCCAATCTACCTAAAGTCATTTAACCAAATCTCAAATTTCAATTGTACACAATCCTCGCTGTGTGTAATATTATTATTACTGTCCCCACGTGGTCAAAGTAGAAAGGTAGATTGAACCCCTAAGGAGAAGGAGGTTCCGAGTGCTTGATCATGCATCACCAAGACCGTCACACCTTACACGTTGCTCTAATTGTTTAGGCTCAGGCTTTTGCTAGAATACCTTACAATGGGCTATTGTCTTCATTTTGTCTCTATATATAATTTTTTCTTATAAAGTGCCCAAAATGTGGTAAATTGTGCTCCACAAGTAGGTCATTTTGTCATGTCTTCAAAACCCCCGGCCAATTTTTTTCGATTTCGCGCTCTGGAGTTTATCCAATCTTGAAAAACACTTTAAAAAATCCTTAATTTGAGGTTAAAAGTTACACGTATTGGGCACAAAATATTTACACTTATCAATTAATAGTATCTTAAATGCTGGTAAGAAATCGTAGCTCTAAAATTTGTAACGCTAAAGGATTATATGAAATGGTTTTTAAAATTATTTCTGGTCTAGACCGGTGTCCAAAGGCATCTATACGCAAAGCCCTCGTAGCCACAGATAACCCCCTAGGGAAGATTGCACGCCATGCGTTTGAAAGACATGAGGCTAAATAAAGATTCCAAATGCCATACGCCACTACGATAAGATCAAAGACATCCTTAGTATATTAGAAAATGAATGATTACGGTCATGGAATGGAATCCAGCGTGACATAAATTAGCCTTGGAATGGTATATCTCTTCGTCACGAACGCGAGAAGAATTTCTATTACAAGTTTTGAAAATTCAATGTGATAGAGAATTTTTTCAGAAATATAATTTTCGTGACTGGAAAAGACTTCTTCTTGAAACATGATGTATTTAGCATTACGTGCGTAGAGACAAGATTAACTTCTCCATGAGCGAGTAGCGTTACCACAGGGCGCTTCCCAGCGAATTTTTGCGTCAGAAATAGATTGTTAAAAAACTCAAGCTGTTTTTGTTGCCAACCCATCCCGTACTAACCTCAGAACATAGAGAACAGTCCTGATAGTTGGTAGCTTAATTTAGGTTTAAGTTTAAGCCCTGTCTTAAACAAATTGCTTCGGAAAGAACAACAAGCTTGGCAGTCACAAAGTCGAAATCCTCATCGCATTAATATCCATTCAAATAGAATAAATCTTTGGCAAAATAATTTGGTGTAAGAAACGAATAATAAAAATAAGTTTTAAGAAGTTTGTTGAAGGTTTGCTGAAGTATATAAAAAGATAATATTGATTTTGAAGTACTTTTAGGGATTCGTAGGACGAGGTGATAAACTAGTTTTGTCCAGAATCTCGTGTCTTTTCTTACCTTGTGCAGAAACACAATAAACAACTAGAAAAAAAAACAAGGAACAGCACAATGGAGAAGTCTTCATTCTTGCTGTTAATTCGTTCGTTTTACCAACTGGAATCTGGTTTTCACTCGACAGATGTGGTTACTTGAGAGTAGGAGAACGGTCAGCTTCAACTGTACGAGACAACCTCTATTCGCCGTCTGCAAGTTTCAACACCCGGTCGGTACAGATGCCTCAAAGCGTCATGCTTGACCTATCTTGATAATTAGCATACATTAATAATACTTAAGGTATGCAAACATACCTCAGCATCTATAACGAATACAGATATATAATACTTAACAAATATAGAAAAAAATAGTAATTCCAAGATATTTCAGTTTGAAATTATTTTATACTGATTTCAGTGAAGATAGGCTTCGTAGTTCTCGTCACGCAAGTCAAGCAAGCGTGACCAGCATAATACGACACCCCAGCATCTCTGTCTACATGGGCCTCAAAAGCAACTACATTAAACATTCAAAGACCTGAATTCAACTGCAATGTTTGTTATCAGATAGTCCAGATATGACGTGGTTTGGAGGTGAAGTAGTAACAGAAAAAATTCTTTTGATGCGGCAGCCAACTCCCTGTTCGTGTACGCCAACACTTTTGGTGATCAAAGTTCAACACGCCATCAATATATACTTATTCAAATACATAGATGACAGAATAAAAATATGAGTATTTTAATGTCAAATATTAAGACGTAAACTTTTTTTTTAGAGTGAGTGAATTTTTACAATCCATTTTTTATAAGTTTTAAAGTTGATTTCATGTTATCGTTCAAGCATGAGTTTTTATGTTGATAATGATGATAATCAGGTGATGGTGGTGACCGGTGGTGGTGATGATGATGAAAATGATGATGATGATGATGGTGATATGATAACGTTGATGGTATAGATTGCATTTTTGCCTAGCATGTTTGGAACAAATATTATTGCTTGCTACTATGCTAAAACACTGTCTCAAAGCACAAACCTTACCCCCTCCCCGTCATACTCGGCATTACTCAAATATTAACTGACGAGAACGCTATAGTGGCAGATGGCACAAGCCAACCATTACATACACTATATTTGTAGAGGCGGGGAAAACGATTCTTTAGGCGAGCAAATGACTTGGATTGTCTACAGTTCAAAATAAACTTGATTTGATTCATTGACAAACCTGCTCAAAGAATCATACTTTTTGACAATTTTGTGTAATTGTTTTTGCCTTCAGAAAACATCAAATTCAGTAACCCAAATAGAATCGACAAAAGCTGGGACGGTTGAGTAATACCAAAATGTCACCGATCAAGCCTGTGGTGTAAAGTGGCGCCATGACGCTTCGTTTATATCGTTCAACTGACCATAATAAGGTAATGATATGCAAGAGAAATATCTAGAGAACGTTTAAGAGCGACCGTCTGAGCTGCGTAGGTCAGAGGTTGCGGATTGGCGGGCTCTTTCCACGCGCGCGCGGCGACTATGCATTATTCCCGCGCGAGGTAAGCTGGCCATGAATCTATTGTTCTGTCCAACATGAATGCCGCGCGAAAATTACGGTCTTTATTGGACTGAAAGAAAAACAAACAAGAACCAATGCAAGCACAATCCTTTGCACAATCTGTAAATAAAATCTTTTCAGATTTTTTTAAAAATTGCAAAGAAAGTTATCATTTAAACCCCTGACCAAAAGTTAAAACCTTTAATTTTTAACATTTAATTTTACACACACCTATTTAACAACTGAATATTTTATACGTCTGTCACAAAGTGTTATAGGAAAAGAGTTAGACTGGAGTTTGATAAATCGATGCGACATGTCGAAAGATGCCGAGTCAGTGTAAAAGACCAAAGACTCTATAAATGAGTTCAGGCTTAGCACTGATGTCAAAAAAAGGAAAAAGCAAGGTCAAGTTAAAAAAAAACAACAAAAAAACAATATAATCGATGAAAATGGGCTTTGAGAGTTTAGGTAGAAGTTGGGGTGTTTTTAGTCTTCATAGTTGACAAATGGCGAAGACAACTAACACAAATATAAGAGAAAATCAGAAAGAATAACAAAGCAACAAAAAATATATAAGCTAAAGGGAAACATGGATTAGAATATCCATTCATAAGGCAGGCAAGAAATGAAGATAAAAATGTTGATTTGAAAAAGTTCGAAAATATTTATCCTACTCTTCTTACAGTCATGGTCAAGTTTCAAAGTGATGGTAAAGAAATTACAAAATTAAAATGTTATCCTAAGAAGATTACAATAAAAATCCTAAATACACGTTCCTTCTACTTCTACTATAGCTCAAAGAAACTGTTCCTTGTTGAAGACTAAGGAGCTACTGACTCAATTATCGTCTACAATCAAAGAGAGCTTGTTTGGACGACGTCGATGTTTAACAACCACAACGATGACAGCGGCCACTAGCATCATAACGATGAAGCCGAGCACACCAATCAGTACCTCGACGATCATCGTACGGCTTTCGGGAGACGACAGCTTGCCGGAACTTGAAGCTGTTTCGCAGAATAAACAAGAGAATAATTGTGATTGATACCAAGTAAGAGAATACTCTCTGGTTGACAACAAATGACGGGCAGTGTTTGCCAGTCATTGAGATACACAATTTCAGCTGATGAGAGTTATTTTAACCTACCTGTCTGTCCTCGATTCCCGATCTCTATAGGCCCAACCATGAGGGTCCCGCTAATGTCCTCACTCTCCATACTCTCGCTTCTTCGGCGTCTCTTGCTGTAAGGACATCCCTTAATGCAGCGAGAGTTCTTGTCCGCTCTACGACACACTCGCACCTTGCAGTGAAGATGGATGGTGGCCTCTTTGTTCACCTCGAAGTAGAAAGCTTTGAAGTTGAACCTCTGGACTGGTGATAATTTGTGGACGTACTTCAGAGTTTCGTCACGCTCGCACCTGTGGAGATAAAACACAGCAATTTCGCTTTAGAAAGCAAAGAATTTACCAGGAATTAGGTCAAAACGGGACTAGATTGTGCTTAAATATCTTTAAATTGTAAGCGATCATAAATCGCAAGTGTTTTAAGACCATGTATGTCAAATAGCGCTCTCGAAAGGGTGTGCGCACGTCTTCATGCACGCAAACGCTTTCCCCAGTCCCTGCGCGATATCCTTCCAACACAGGGATCCCATACCTACCCCTTTTCAATGATAACATAGTAATCCTTATCGTTTCGGTCTTCGGAAGGCGTGACTTTACAATTCTCTACCAGAAGAACCAAATCAGTGTCGTTTGCAACCACTCTGGTTTGGAAGTAGACTCGCTGATTCGCTAACACGGTGACAGGGTATTTGTCGTGCGCCTCGTTATATTTCTCGCTCTTGAACATTTGCATTTCGTAGGTAAAGTTACCAAAGTTCTCTGCAAGAAAGACGTCAAAACTTTAATAAAGAGAAGAGAAGACCTCGCTCCAGTCCTACTTGGTTGTTGATTACGAAAATCACGAATGGCCGAGAAGCACTGGACTGAGCTTTTCTGGAGCTTAGATAAGGCCCGGTTTAGATGCGTCGAATTCCACATGTGCCGAATCTAATGCAAATGAATTCAAACAATAGGTTTTGCTCATTTGCACTTGATTGTGAAATACGAAAATCGACGTCCAAAATGGGTCTTAGTGAGTAAAAAAACGTGAATTTTTTTTTTTTTTTAATGAAGAAAATAATTGGGACCGCCAAACGATACCTATTTTATTTACCTGTTCTGGTGTAAACTTTCGCTCTGGCGGGTGTAAAATGAACCACAGACATCACAACACTTCTGTGATATTTACACTCGAACACGAATGCCGCCTCGTGATCACGTGTGATGATCGCACTCTTTCCATTGGACTTCTTTTGGATCAAGATCTCGTTTTGATAGTTGATGTAGCGACCATCAGAGCTGTAGTTGTGAGTCGTACCACACTCGTCAAGCGCTGTTCGGATGAAAACATGCGTGGCGTTGGAGTGCGAGGCCTTGCACTTGCTGTCGGAAAGCGTGGCAGTCTCATGTTGAAGTTCCGGGTACTTTGTGATATTCAGGACAATTTCAATCTCGTCTTTTTTGCAGTTGACTTGAAATGGTTTTGCTAGTACTGAAACTAAGAAAGTTTGGGGTCAGCGTACTCCTTACAACTGCTCACGCGTAAGTTTTACAAACAATCGATGGAATTTTTTATCTTAATCGATGGAACTTTTTTGTTCAAAAATTAATTCACAAATCAGCGTCCTCCTTACAATAATCCATGCGTATGTCTAAAAATTAGCTTAACAAAACTTTTGCAAACTTAATCTTTTGGTCAGTGGCTGTCGACTCGAAAGTTTATACTACTTCGACAGCCACACACACTTTACTATAAATTAAATACATAATTTTCAGTCACTTATCCTGCTTTCAAATTTGTAAATGTTATGTATAAATATTCATATTGTAAATATATGTGTGTGAATAAAACAAAGTTCAAAGTTCAAGTTCAAAGTTCAGCGTACTTCACAACACTGCGCATATTCATGCGCATGCGCAGATTAAATAGTACCGCAACACAAAATGTAGTGTAGACCGCAACACAAAATATAAAATATGTACAATATAGTAAGCGTTATTCATCTTAATCGACCAACCTTTTTTCGGGGCAGTCGTTGGTGGTGGAATCGTAGTTACTGGTTTTTTCTCTGTAAGGGTTAGGGAGAAAGACGTTCAGAATTGGTAACATTAATTTCCAGGGCTGGGTTCGGTTAATTCAAAGACACTATAATTAATCAGAGTTCGTTTTTCTATTCACTCATTCATTTCTCCATCCATCCCAATACACCAGTTCCGCATTCGATGCAAACCGCTGTTTGAAGACCACAGACTCATTTGCTCAGGCTTAGCCTCGTTTATAAGTAAGCTGTTCATAGACACCTTAAAAGGCGTGGAATTGGCATTATTCGACTTGTCCGTCCGTCCGTCCATCCATCCATCCATCCATCCACCCATCCATCCATCCACCCACCCATCCACCCACCCACCCACCCACCCACCCACCCATCCATCCATCCATCCATCCATCCATCCATCCATCCATCCATCCATCCATCCATCCATCCATCCATCCATCCATCCATCCATCCATCCATCCATCCATCCATCCATCCATCCATCCATCCATCCATCCATCCATCCATCCATCCATCCATCCATCCATCCATCCATCCATCCATCCATCCATCCATCCATCCATCCATCCATCCATCCATCCATCCATCCATCCATCCATCCATCCATCCATCCATCCATCCATCCATCCATCCATCCATCCATCCATCCATCCATCCATCCATCCATCCATCCATCCATCCATCCATCCATCCATCCATCCATCCATCCATCCATCCATCCATCCATCCATCCATCCATCCATCCATCCATAACGTCTTCACCTACCGAATAAGATGTTTCCATTCCTGTCAAATCCCACGTCACGGTCATCTTCCAGTTGGGCACAGCTCTTTTGATCAGCACAAGTTCCTGGGTCTGTCAAAAGAGAAGCATCTTGCGTCATTAAAACATACTATTACGTCATAAATGACGTCATCATAACAATACTTAGATTAATTGTTAATCACTTGCAGTATATTTTAACTTATACAATGTCATTACTAATTGATTTAAAAAAATGTCATTACAGTTTAGGTGTTATCAAAAATAATGACGTCATCAAACAACTAAATATTATGACGTCATCAAAACAATGACCCCGGCATCAATGATAGAGAACGACTTCATTTATTATTACGTCATCAAGAGAGGGAAGTCTGATAATAGAGCATAAACATGTCATCGACAGAATGACGTCATTAATCCTTCAGATATCATGACGTCATCGGCATGAATGACGTTAATGTTAATCAATGCACGACTATATGTACCTAATCCTTTGTAGTACGCCAGAAAGCCAGGCTTAAGCAGATCATTCTTGTTGGTCACAAATCTGACCATACCAGAATTATTATCACTCCCAATATTATTTGGTCTCTTGCATCCGCACGAGAATTCAGACGCTACAGTTGCTGATCCAAGAAAATTATGACGGGTATATTGATGGTCGCAGAAGTCTCCAACCTTATCCTCCAGACCAAACACCTTGTAGGATAAGAAGGCTCTCTTGTCTGAAGGGACAACGATTTTATAGTTGCATTGTTCTATAGATGATATGGAGTTGGGAAACTCCTGATGGGCTATGTACCCCGATGCGCCAGTCGCATCGGATGATGAGGAACAAGTTCGTCCTAAAAAAACATCATAAAATAACTGTTATAAATCTCGCTGATTGGGTTGATAGTGCGTGCATTATGAGAGAACACAGCACGCGCGCGCATTTGTATTTTGTAAAAGAAATGCAAGACTTGCTTGCTGTGCTGTATAAAGTTATAAAGCACTTTGGAATTACCAGAACACTTGAGATGTGTTAGTAAGCAATCCGCTACGCGTTGTGCTTTCTCCTAACACTTATTTCGTGTTCTGTTTATCCCCGCGTGCTTTATAACTGCACAAAGCACGCGCGCGCGTTATAACTGCACAAAGCACGCGCGTGCGTTTTCTATTTCTTTAGTAATTGTTTACGGTTATGAGTTTACTGGTAGAAATCTTACTAGAGAAAGTAATGACTAGAGAATGATAAAACCACAATGATAAAATTTAATTCGATCTGATCTTACCAACTTTCCCGGCCACTTCGACTTTACCTGGAAAACAAATTCAGGATCTTAGTAAAAGAATAGAAGAGTTAACATTTTGTTGAACTTGAGCGCAACGTTTCCTGTTTCCTACTACATGGCATACCCTTGAGTATTATTTCTTTCTACACAATAAATTCGAAGCAGAAATGTTGTATTTTATGCTGTTGATCACCTGTCCTTTCCTAGAGTATTTTTGTTGTTGTTATTGTTGTTGTTTTTCAGTATGAATAATGAATCTTTTCACAAGAAATGACAAAGTATTCAAACAAGGTATTTTGCTTGTAGTAAGCCTGAACTGAGTTGGAAAAAAATGCTTACTCTTTTTCACGATTTTGAAAGTAAGTTTGAAACCCTTGTCTTCGCCAGCAGCGTTTGACTTGAACTGAACCATCATGTTTGAACCAGTAGAAAACAGTGGGAGCTGCCCATCCATACAGCTGGAATATCTGCGCAAAAAAACAATAAGATTATTACGGTTACTTCAAGAAAGGCACTAGCTACTTTTTGATCATTTGCAAACATATAACTGAGAGAGAAAAAAAGATTGTCAAAAGGCCGGGTAACCGAGCCTTTTATTCGAAGGCCTGGTTGCATTACAAATGGGGTCAGCGGTGACACAACAGAAAATAGGTTTGTGGTCAGAAAAATAATTTCAAAAAAAATTCTTTACTAACTTTCCAATCGTGTTTCCTGGAAAAGCTGTTTCACCATCAGATAGAGTTAACGTATCTCCATCTGCGAGGTTAAGGTTAGTTATTGTAACCCTGACGAGGCTCCCCAGAGGAGCTTTGATTTTCCAGGTACAGTCTTTGTTTGCTGGATAGTTTGCTGGAAAGTTAGGGCTGGCGATTTCACCTGGTATGGTTCCAACGATCTCCACATCCGATGGTCCTCCATTACAGGTATACTTAGCTGAAATGACCAGGAAAAGTATTCATAAGCTTACTAAGAAAAAGTATCCATATAGCTTGCGTTTTTCACATCATTTTGCCCTCGTTCGATATCATGCAAGAGAATATGAAATATTAAAGTAGGAACGAGGCTTTCTTCATTTATAAGAAAATAAATATATATGGGGCTATGTTCCATTTAAGTAGACAACTGACTCGATTTTCTGTTTACACAAACTACTTGAGGTGGGTACGTCATTTATGAACATTTTTTGATTCTTTACAATAATTACATCCGTTGATACATATGGTTTTATCTTACATGAAGTAGATTCCGGCTAGGTTAGCAGAGGGTGGTGTGTGCTAACCACAGGAAGCCCAAGCCACAGTGTTTAGGTTAGCTGTGGTTTTATGCAATGCTGAATCTATTTTCTTTTAAATCACAATGAATGTGTATTTCAACTTTCCTGTACCTCTAACGCTATTCTCGTTTTCCTCTCACTAAGTTCTCACTCAGATCTCGCGCTGTTCCCGCGCAGTTCTCACTCAGATCTCGCGCTGTTCCCGCGCAGTTCTCACTCAGTTCTCACTATGTACTGACGCTGTTTTCATGCTGTTTCGGGGCTATTTTCATGCTGTTTTAACGCTGTCGTCCCAGCCAAACTGCCGCGTGGTACTTTGTATTTTCAAAATCACACTCAAAAACAATGAACCTCAAGTTGCATAAACAATATAGCATACTGTGCTGTCTAACCTAACTGATTTTAGTAACGCTCGAGGGTTTACATAACTTGTAATCTGCTCAGTGTGACGCGGAGATGCGGAACAATTATAATCTTAAAAATATCAGTTGAGTTTGAATTGTTTACCTCTTGAGTGCAGTTTTTGTGCGTACTGGGCTACCTGTTTTTTTAGGGTGAATGTAGTGATTTGAATAGCATTTTCATAATAAAGTGGAATAGAATCCTAGAACGAGTTTACGTAAAAAACATTAGGTGAACTCTTGTGCTAGGGACGAGTATTGTGTTTTCTTTTCTCGGGTAAATTTATTAAAATATAATTAATTAATTATAAATTTATTTATACCAAAAGACCATAATCGTATTCTTTCGGACAGCCAATCATAAATAACTTTTTCGTCCTACATGAGAATTATTACGAATTAATCACCGCTCTCTGGAAGAGCATTACTAACAATGAAGAGATTTCTGCTTTACCTACTTACCTACGATGCTTAAAAAAGGTTAATCATAATTGCCATAATTGGTGACATAGCTGAACGCCCTTCGTCTGACACTAATAAAGTCAGTCAGTCCAAGCCCGAATTGCGTGGGCTTAACCAAGGAGTGCCTTATTTTGTTATAGCATACAATCTTATTCCTAATTCATAAATATGAAACAAAACAGTAAATTCCTCTCCTCTCAGGTTGAAATTTTTGCTTGTGATAGAGAAAAAGACAGCGCAAAAGAATAAAAGATATCTCTTGTGATGGTTAAATATTCAGATTCTAGAAATTTGTTCCTTCAAGAGTTTTGTCTCTGTTGTGGTCGTAATTACATTCCTAGACAGCTCAGATGTTGGCTTAAGATAATCCACATGCAACCTAGGTCATTCATGAATTTATGAATTTATATAAAACCAAATTCTTTTTCCTTCCATTAATAAATAAAATTGCTTTGTAAAAACTCAATTCATAGGCTGTTTTTCAACAAAAATATATGAATTATTCATAATTATTATGCAGGTCTCGATAATGACCACGTGTGGTTTTTGTAAAGCCTTTTTTTTTCGTGGTTATTGACCCACAGTTTCTCGACTTCTGTTTATTCTAAAACAGATAATTAATTTCATCTTCTAGAACTATTGATAATTCTCAGCTGCATTTTCATTTTTCGTAATTATACTTCATTTTAGAAATTTTTATGGTGAAAAACGTTTCAAAGTTTACAAAATCGAGGAGCGAAAGTCTTGAAGTTTATTCACTAAAAACAATTCTTATCAAAACGAATAGTGCAAGAAACATACTTTGTTTATTTGATGCTATCTTGACTCTAGATTTTTGTGGAAAGGTTAAATGGTTTCATTAACAATTCACCAGATGTATTTTGCACACATTTTGATCCTTGCAACTTTTCCGCTCCACTGAGCTTTTACTAGCCAAGCCTAAGTCACTTTATTTAAGTTCTAGGCCATCAATAAACAAAGTCTGCACGCAACGATAAAATCTCCACAAAGTTGAACCAAAAACTCTTGTTTTCTTCGTTTTTAGAAGAAATATGCAGAATTTTGCTAACAATCATGAAGTAAATATTTTGGGATTTTTTTGGAAAGCCAACAAAATGCCATCTTCACAATAACAATTAGTTTTTTTTTACTGATAATTTTTTTTACTGATTTGTATTAATGATAATTATGATTGATATTTTATTTAAGATTTCAAGAATTTCAAGAAAGATTCTTTATCATACAGTTGTTCTAGTTCTTAGCAGTGTTATTAAGCAAATTCTCCTCGAATGGCGTGACTTCAGCGTTTGCTTATATTATCGGAGAACGAGCTGTTGAAAAGCGTGGCTCTGCTACACCACAAGGACTTCTTTAATACCATGTTTCCGTTTGTTACACGAAAATATTCATTATATTTACGTAAATAACACTTATTTATTTAAAAGTATCATATAGCGAGAAGTGTGGGAACATAGAGTACACGATGTCTTGAATATTGCGAGTAAGAACCGTAAAAACCGATTGTAAAATAGTTTGTTTTCAAGCTTTAAGACCATCTCCGACTATGGGAATGCTTGGTCAATGTAGGCGCATTTTTTTTAACTCAAGAAATCCCTTTTAATTTAAGAACAGGGGCAATCTCTTGAATGGTTTCTAGTAAGTTCATTTGCTTCATTGACCATAAGTTTGTGAATACATTATGCTCATAACAGTTCCTAACGCATTCTTACCTGCCGAAGAAAAACTGGCCAAAATAAGCAGACTAAAGGCCGGCAACAAAATACTAGCCACCATGATGAACTGACCAGTCGGGTAGAAGAGTATCGTGCTCCTCTAAGTCGAATTGGAACACTGGCTGTTCGAGATTTCAAAACAGAGTCAGTCGACCGTGTGTCGGGCTTGCATGAGGACCACAACCCTTACGAGGTCAACCATCTAGTACTGAGACAATTATTATAATGATATGTAGATTAGCTTGATAATTATGATTGTGTTTAACTACTGAAGTGGAATAAAAGATGCTGTCATGCCTTTGTATAAAAAAACGTCGTGATTACTTCTGTGCGTGAAGCTGTGAGCGTGAGTATGTATCCTTGTTTTGCGGGCGTAACACAAGTGCCAGTGCCCTCATAACATTTTGCGGAGGAATGAAAACCAGAGAATGTCGGAGAAAAACCCTCGAATCAAAGGAGAGGCCCAAGAACCTCCAGAAACTAAAGTTTCAAAAAGATAAATAAACAAATGAAAATATAAATAATAGTTGTTTCTTAGGCCCTGTTTAGCGTCGAAGTTCACATGTGCCGAATCTAATGCAAATGAAATCAAACAATAGATTTTGCTCATTTGCATTAGGTTCGGCATATGTCAACTTTGACATCTAAACCGGGCCTTAAGCACCAAATTCAAGTAGTTAACTATGAGAGGAGTCTGACGCGCACGCGCGCAAACTCGTTAAAAATTTTCTCGCTAAAAATTGGCTTGAGGGATCATTCAGTGCCTTGGTAACGGCAAGGCTGCTAACTTCTTGACTTCTTTTAAAATTTAACTGGAGGTGATATACTGAAAAACTCTGTGTAGTTCTATAAAAATAGTTCTTCAGTTCTTAACGATATATATAGTTGAATAGTTCTTCTTCTCATGTTAGCATACTGCATGTGTACTCACTCGGGTATGATAATTATTTTTCTGTTTTACTAACTTAAAAAACGTAGCTGGTAAAAGATCTCCAATCCGCATCAATAGTTGCTATAGCGACTGAAACATATACAATGTGTCTACCAATAATCCTAGCCGGTTTCAGCTTTGCAGCTTTTCTGGTGACTAATTTTATTGAAATGACGGTATATCTATCAGTAGTTTTCATCCGATTTACGCCCGCGGTTTCTTGTATAAAACTTGTGGAAGATATTGTAAAAACGTGAAGCCTGATCGAGTGCTTTCCGCCATCGACTGCTGAAGGAAGCCACCGGCATCAGAGCAATTTTATACGAAAATGTCTGCAAATTTGGCAACAAATTTTGAGCGTAAAAAAATCGAGTCTGCGAAGCAGGCTAGCAAATCATACGCCCTTCATTGTTAAAGCTGAATATATTAGTTTTGGAATAATCTTTTGACCGATCATATCCATGAACGAGGATTATTCTTCGTATTCCGAAATATTCCGAAGTGCCTTCGTTGACCTTTCGGTTTACATCGGATCGGCTGTGTCCATGCCCGTACGACCCCTGCCGATACAGAACTGTAAACACAAGTCGTTGTGTGTTCTGATAACCCAAAAGCTCGTCAAAACTGTTCTTTTAATTATACAGACGAAGTTCTTCAAAGGTTTTCATTTAGGACGAGTGATAAGCCCCGAAAAATGTAAACTTCTTATATTAATTTTTCATTTCGCGAGAAGAAATTTGATTTTGGTTCCAGTTAGCTTGGTCGTACTGTGCATGGTACCTAATGCTGTAAACAAATTCCTACCAGTAAATACGATGGATGTCAACTTAGATAGTTAAAAAGACGAGATATCTTATTCATAGCTGTAATTCTTTCATGAGAACACCACTTCGACTGTTTGGAAGACTTCTTTGCTGAGTCAAGAATCAGTCTTGAAACGTCTTTGAATTGGCGCATGTTATATAAGGTTAGTATATTATATTTATATGCATGTAATTAGTATGTTAGGGCTCGTTTCTAATCAATCGTTGCTAATGATTTTATACTTATATTGAAAATTATAACTCCTCAAGATAGCATGTAGATAAAGATCAATTTAAACGCCGGTAAAGATGACTAAAAAAATCCTTTCCTATATGTAAACTTTGATTACTCAGAAGATATAAGCTTAATCGATCAAGTCCTCGATACCCGGGTCTATAAAACTGTAAATGGACTTTTTTCGCTGGTTACATATAAAAAATAAGACATAAAACATTTAAATAAAATAAAAGCTATAGGAAGCGGAAAAAAAAGCCAAGAAAAACCCCGAGGTTAATTCATTAATTTAAAGGTTGACTGAATTATTTCGTCGCCTAAAGTTTCCCTTCTTTAATAATAGATTTGAATTTTTTATTTTATTTTCTTCATTAGAAGTAAGCCATAAATAGTGTCTTGCCGACGATATTAAGTTATATAATGACGGGCTAATACGCTGTTCAAGTTCGGGCTTTTTGCTCACTTTGAGGAAATTAATAACCAACTTTGTTTACTCAATTTAACTTGACGTTCTCGGCCTGCTTTACTTCGTTTTTGATCGCGGAAAACTCCTTTGAATCAACAAGAACAGAAAAAGATTATTACTCTAACAATTTCTTGTTCTCAATATTCTATATAATCTCCCCAAAAATGCCTGCGTTTTACTTGATAAAAAACTTAAAGCTCAAACAATAACAACAATGAAGCTTAAAAAGAAAGCAAAATAATGAGGAAAAAAGACTAAAGATATAATATGAATAAAATTAGGGCTTCAACGCCAACAGGAAGTGAAAATAGCGATCAAAGACGAAGTGTCTGACACGAGTGAAAGACGGAATAGAAAGAGAATAAGCGAACGAAACAGGACCTGTACTATGAGTGGGAGATGTTTACTTTGCTATTTCAAGCCCACTGGTTTATAATTCTAACTTTTCATCTTCCGGCTTCCCTTTATTACAGTTTAAATTGAAAAGAAAACTAACATCCACAGTTTTATTATCCCGACTTTTTCATTCATTCAGTAATTAGGATTTAAGTTAACAACAAAGCTATTTGAGGAAACCGATGGTTTATTTATGAGTCGGAATGATTTAAATTTTAATTCATGATTGCTTGTTCGTCTTTTTTGTAGGTTAACTGTCCAACACTTGTCAGAAAAGCTTGATTATGTTATCCCATTCGTTTGGTCTCTTGGACTTCCGCTTACGTCACATTTGGGACATTTATGTCTGAATTTCGGTATTTGGCACAGTCGCGAACAGAGCTGAGTTCAGAAGGCCAAAAGATGCTGTTTCCTCTCAAGACACTGTTATATATTTCCTCGTTGAGCTCGTACGAACTGTTAGGATTTTCTTTGGCTATTTCGACATTTTTAAGCAATACAATTGGAGTAGTTGGTGTTACTGAAGGCACTGTTCCTCTGAGTCCATCCAGGCCAAACACACGCGGTAAAGAGATCATTTTCCCGCCAAACAACATTGCTGACATCACACTTGGCGGGCTTTTTCCAGTTCACCAGAAACTCAATACCATATTCGGTCAATCATGCGGTGAATTGGACAGTGAGAGAGGGATACATCGACTAGAGGCGATGCTGTATGCAGTTGCTCAAGTGAACAAGAACGCGACATTGTTGCCTAACATTACACTCGGCGCTAACATCCATGATACATGTGACCAGGACACTATTGCGTTGGAAGAATCCTTGGAATTCGTAACGGAAACACTCACGAGGCGCAACCCAATAAAGTGCCAAAGCCCCGAGGGCACCAACGCAAGCCAATACAAGATCGTAGCAGGAGTCATAGGGGCTGCTTCAAGCACTGTTTCTATCCAAGTAGCTAACCTTTTAAGGTTATTCAAGATGCCACAGATCAGCTATGCATCAACAAGTCCTGACTTGAGTAATAAATACAAATATGATTATTTTGTACGGACTGTTCCTCCTGATACTCTTCAAGCGCGCTCTATGGTCGACATCATCGTTGCCCTCAACTGGACTTCCGTCTTCACAGTTCATTCCCATGGCAACTACGCAGAACGAGGTATGGAAAAATTTCTTAGCCTTGCCAAAGCTGCGAACATCTGTACAGTCTCGTCCGGCCGGGTAAGCGAGAGTCCAACAGCGGAAGAATTTGATGCTATTATACAAAAGTTTCTTCTAGAGAAAAACACTCGTGGAGTTGTGCTTTTCTGTAATGATAACGATGTACGGCACCTACTTAAGGCAAGCGCTCGTGCAAAGGCTAATGGTCGTTTTATATGGATTGGTAGCGAGTTTTGGGGGACAAGAAGACACCCGGTTGATGGGCTTGAGGACGAAGCAGAGGGTGCAATCACGGTGAGACTTAAATCCGTCCAAGACGCAGGATTCCGGGAATATTTCACGAATCTTACGCCCGAGAAACATTCAAATGTTAATCCATGGTTTAATGAATTCTGGGGGAATTATTTCAACTGCACTATCACCTCCAACTCCTCTACCTGTCTCAAGAATGCAACATTAGCAAAGAACATGTACCTGGACGACAAAGTGCCTTTTGTTATCGACGCTGTTAACGCCTTTGCAAATGCACTCCATAAATTATATAACGATCTGTGCCCCTCTATGACTGGACTTTGCCCAGCAATGACATCATCAAAAATGGGCCCAAACTTGCTTGAAATTCTGAGGAACACCTCGTTTGACGGCGCAAGTGGAAGAATACGATTCGATGTACACGGAGACTCTCCAGGTCGTTACGACATTTTTAGGTTTCTCAGTGGTGATTACGTCAAGGTTGCGTCCTGGGATGACGAACTCGTTGATGTCTCATCCTTGTTATACAAGAAAGATCAGAGTTCGAGTATTATAGAGTCTTACTGCTCTGTTCCATGTGGGACGGGATACTACAAAGAGCTAAAAACAGATAAGTCATGCTGCTGGATTTGTAAGCCATGCGCAAAGAATGAGTATGTTCAAGGTTAGTGTTAGTTTGCAGTTTGCATATTTCTATTTGCCGTCACGGCACGGAGACGACCACATCAAAAGCGCGACCTCGATCTTTCCAGGACAAATTATGAAACCCTCGCACGCGATGAACTCTTTTGCCATAAATACCACTACGCTCTCTATATTTTTGTTCAAAAATAACTTGCCCTATAGTAATGTTAGGTATTAATTGTGCTGTATTGTTTCTTAAGATTACACAAGATGTGCATCCTGTCCAATTGGCGAAACACCCACTCTCAATCGCACCGCATGCAGATTGCTGGATCTTCGCTACCTTTCCTCTAATTGGACAATCATGGTCACGTGTATAGCTGGCATAGGGATAGTCTGTACTTGTTTAGTGGGGGTAGTGTTCGTGCGCTTCAGCGATACACCACTCGTCAAGGCTTCTGGTCGTGAGCTTACTTTCACGCTCCTCATGGGTCTGCTCCTGTGCTACGCTGTTGGGATTGCCCTCGTTCTTCATCCTTCGACATTTGTCTGCTACATTCAAAGAGGAGGAGTTGGTTTCTGCGTTTGTATTTGTTATTCAGCACTTCTTATCAAGACAAACCGTATTGCTAGAATCTTTAAGAAAAGCGAACGCTCCACTAAACCACCATGCTTCATAAATCCAGGCTCCCAGCTCATTATCCTCGCAGCTTTGGTCGGAATCGAAGTCGTTCTTGCAGGAATCGGTATCGTAAGGTGGCCTCCGAAATCAACCCGAATGTTTCCGACAAAAACCGACGTGTTATTGACTTGTAATATCCAAGACTATGATCTCATGGTTGCTATGTTTTATAACATGCTGCTCATTTTTCTCTGCACGTGGTATGCGTTCAAAACGCGCAAAACGCCCGCGAACTTTAACGAAGCGCGCTACATTGGGTTTGCCACTTACACTACCTGCGTGATTTGGCTGACTTTCTTGCCTGTTCAATTTGGCGTGAAAGACAAGGATTATAAGACTATTACACTAAGTGTGAACATAACACTCAATGCTACAACCCTCTTGTTATGTGTCTTTGCACCAAAGATCTATATAGTCATATTTAGGCCAACGAGGAACATACGAAGCCGCTCCCAGACAACATGGAGAACAGATCAAGATAATATGAAAACAGGTAAGCTGAGTCATCCGAATCATCATCATCTTCTTACGATGATTGATGATGATAATGGTGCTTGTGGATCCACTTGTGAGAGTTTGTTATAGTAGTGGCTATTTTCTACCCATTTTCTAGGCTGTTCCAAGTAGTTTTTCCTATATAGAGGCTTTGCAACTTCACGTGATGGTAGCCATGACAGGAAGCCAACATTTTTCCCCAGGGAAACTGAATTCTTTATACCAGACTAAATTTTATATTTATTGCATTATGCTTTTTAATTGATACTGTTAAATATGATCTTTATTGTAATATTTTCTATATTTTGGGGTAAATAAATGATTGATTGATTGATTGATTGATTGATAATTGTTCCTGCCTCCAGTCATGGCTGCCATCATGTGATGGTGCAAAGCCTCTATATCACAGTGATTTTGCTTGCATTCAATTATTCCAATACTAAGCAAAATTTGGCTTTGAAATTTAAGGAGACTGACTGACTGAGTCCAGCTCTTCCTTTTTTGTGGAAAAATGGGAATTGCCCAGAAAATTATGGAATTTAGGAACTAAATGTTTCCTGGAGGTGGTTCAAGGGGTGCTGGTTACAGGAATTACCTTAAAATAATTGGGCTGTCAAAAATTGAGAAGCCATTTTGAGGTCACAAATTTTATTTATGCCACCGATTACAAAAGATATTTTGTGGGGGAGGGGTGGGCACTGTTTTTCTACGATAAAAAAGGAGGGGTAACTGAAGATCAAATATATGGAAAAATGAAAGCCCCCTCCCATTACAATAAATGTCCAGTCCCTTGTGCAGCAAATGAGATAGGCTAAGCTGAGCGGAGCCAGTCTAGAGAAACAGGTCGCGGAAAGAATAGTGGGATTTTAGTACAAGCTGGACCTTCATTATCTTTTTTATTTTTGTGTATGTATCAGGGTTTATTTTCAATTGGTATTTATGTCGATGTGCCGAGAATTGTTGAGGCTGTTGAGCGGTGTTCTATTAGAGACCCACTTTGAACTTTCTGTGTACCATATTTAGTTCTTTTCATAAGAGAGGGTCGGAGAAACCTTTTGCAGGCATTTCTGGTTGATTTCTTTTGTTTGTGTCCCAAACACTTTGCATATCAAATAGGACTTTTCTAAGTTCAATAAACACGATGCATTGTGGTCTAGCTTGGGTACAAACAACACCATAATAGGCATGCTGAACATGAGATATGTGTACCCAAGCTAGACCACAATGCACCATGTTCGCTATCTCATAAAATAATACAAATTAATATACTTGCAGTCAGTGTGTTACTAATACTGTATTAAACTATTAAATTATTGCTTATTTATCATGATTATTAATTATTATTATTATTATTAATATATTTCATATTTTAAAGAATAATGTTTTATTATTTAATACGAGAAATTTTGATCCTTGCATATTTAACAGATTGCATGCAGTATGCTAATACCCATTTTTAATATAATATATGTAGCTGGTCCAAAAAATTATAGGGCTTTGATCATTATCATTGTCATGGCAACAAAGCCGGGTTCATTGTAACTTGACTAACTGGTTTGACCAGGTTTGTAATGCATGCATGTTTTGATTGATAACTGTCAATAAACTGATCTACTATTGCTGCCTTGAATTGTGTCGCGTTATTCATTTTGCTCATGATTTCTATCATGATCGATTGCTATTAACAATTAACAGGGAAGTTCAATAAAATAATCTAGAGATTTAAACTGTGGATGTCCTGCACAGGTGATTTTCTTAACACCCAAGGATAGTATAGCCTCCGTTGCAGACGTCTTGTGGTTCACTTAGGGAAGTGAACCACATAAAATGTCTGCAATGGAGGCTAAGGATAGTATTAATTTCTTAAGTTGTTGCAATGAATTCAGTTTTTCAAATACACATTACCATACCACTGCTTTCATTGCTGATTGAGGCAAAAATCGCAAGTTACTGGTTAATTGACAGAGACTACTGTCAATCAAATGTATCCATGTATCTTCTCATGTGCATCCCTTAAGAAAAGAAATAGTACTCTAGGGAATGACATGTGGTCTGAAATGGGACATTGCACCTAACCTGAAAAGGTCTATAATTTACAGTCTGAGCTCTATATGGCATATACAATGTTCTGGTGAAGGGATTGTTTTAGACAGGAGTACAGCTAGTTTTAACAGTGGTTTTATTATTCCAGGGCGAACTAAATCTGAAAGTGAACTCACTCAAGTTGAGCTAGGGTTTGACAACCCAGTAGGAATCATTCCAGGACGAACTAAATCAGATAGTGATATCAGCCAAGTTGAGCTTAGATATGACAACCCAGAAGGAGTCAAAGAAAAGGAAATCCCAGAAGAGAACCAAACAGATTCAGTGTTCTAGTTGGAAGTCCAGTTACAGTACTTCTTTGACAAATTGCAGACCTGATGTGTGGAGGTCATGGTTATTATAGAGCAGTTTTTGTATGAGTGGGAAACAATATGGTAAATTCGTAGCCATACTGTAACTGTTTTGCATCTTACTGTAGCTCTAACCACGGGTTGTGATTAGATGAATTACTGGAAGACAATAGGAAGCCATTTCAATGTTACAGCATGTCGTACCATGTACCTGCTGTAAATCAGTCCCGTAGGTTTCCCACTCATATGAAAACCTCTCTAATTTTATTGGGGTACATGTTATGCAATATTATTTGCCACCCATTAACTATCATATTTTTTTATTTTTATCGAACCCTGAAACAACCTCTGTATTAATCGAAGTTAGACATAGCTAACTCATAGATCAAATTGGAATTTGGGTTTTGTGGAGGTAGGAAAACAGAACCCAAATCCTCAAATCAAAGAAGAGACCTGACAAACTCTTCTCGCATGATGGCGAATCCAGGAATCAAACCTGAGACGTACCCCAGAAGTGAGAGGTGAGTGCACTACATATGGCTACACTATCCTTAATTCTTTGGTTTCCTTAACCAATTATTGATAGTGGTGTTGTCCACAGAATAAGAAGAGTATGACTTGCTATAGCATTCAATGCATTATAGTCAATGTGTCAAAAATAGTCAAAAATGCGAGTGAAATTTTGTGTTTATGTTATCCATGACAACTGTTGCTATGCAACACACTTATAATGCCATTTAATGTTAAAATGCTATTTATATGTGGAGCAGATTTTATGTGAGTGTTGGGGAGTTTGAGTTTTCTTCGAGTGTCAAGGGTACGATGTCAAGTGTAGAGTGTTGTGGTGGTAGTGGTTATGTGATGATTATAGTTTTGTGTTGTTTGATGTCAGTGAATGCCATCAGTACTGTACTATGACTGCAGCTGTGTCTTTGGTCTCTAATAGTACATGTACTATAAGCAACAAGACCCCAAATTTTAAGTTGGTAGCTCATCCAAAGTCCTACCATTAATCGACAGTCATCTTACTAAGTAACACACAAACTGACTCCAGCTTGTTTACCAACAACAGCCTACAAATAATCCTGTTGAAGTCAGTAACAACCATTCTACCTAACAATACCTTACGAACAACCTACTAACACCCTACTGACATTCCTGGTAAACTCTATGCCACCAACAGCCCAACACTACCCTGATATATATCAATGTATCGACAACCTATTAACATCAATTATTTTAGGGGGTAGTCTTTGCTGTTACCATATTTATGTGAAATGTGCTCCATTGCTTTGCTTGCGTTATATTATGTATAAAATGTAAATACTAAGAATTTGTTAGTATTTTTAAAAGCAATATACTAAATTATTAACAATTTTTATCTGACGTGATTGCAAAAATCTTTCTACTGAATTAACATTTAAATAATTTTAATGCGATTTTAAATTGACAAGGGTTACTTTTGTTAACCGGACGTGATTGAAAAAATATTTCTATTAATTAAACATTTAAATCATTTTAATGCAATTTTAAATTGACAATGGTTACTTCAAACACTGATGCAGACCACACTAGCTTACCGCTAGTTATCATCTCTAAATGGTTACTTCTGTTGATTTGAAATACTGCAATTTAAAGACAGCCAACAATAGCAGTAATTATATGGTTATTTAGTACCAATGGTTAGTTGAATTAAGCCTGATTTTCAATAGCGACGCCAGCACAGTCGCAAGCACAAAACACAAGCAAGAATACCGTTTTCACTATGATACAGGCACAAGCACAAACACAAGCACTTGCAATTGTGCTTGTGTCGTAGTGAAAACTAGGCTTAAGGGGTAACAAATGGTCAATGAAAGATTTAAAAGGTCATGAAGAAAAGTTAAAAATCTACTTTCTCTAAGCAAGATTCTATGAGATTAAATTTATTGTGAGCATGGAACTTCATTAAACAAACGTCTTTTATTCCAAGAACAGTGGAACCTCTTCAAGCAAAACCTTGCCCGATGTCTGCTTAATAAAGGTTGTCCACTGAATAGAGGTTTGTTTCACTGTAAATATAGGAAGAAAATTGTAAGACCGTGCAACTAGCCGTCTGTTTAATGAAGGGCGTCTGTTTATTGGAGGTTTTACTGTACTGTTAAGAGATTAGAGAGAAAAACTATGAGATCTGGGAATTCCCATTTTATTACCTCCGCTATCTTGAATATAAGAACTTACAATGTACATATTAAATTATTAAATTTAAACTGTAGTTTTAGTCTCTTTTTAAAGCAAATATCAAAAACTTTAGCAAACATATACTCCTGTCAAAAGGAAGAGCAAAATTAAATTATTAATGATAAATTCTTAAATTAATGATTTCATATTTAATATCAAATCATTCCTACCAATTAAATTATTTTTATATACTGGTACCCTGTAAATAGAAGCATGTCGTCGACTGCATTGCTAATTCACGACTGTTGTTTGTAATGCTATTAAATGTACAATAAAATATTCATATACATTTGTGTACAGAAAACCTTCAAATTTTATTGGATCATGAAACAACTTCTGGGCTAATCAAAGTAAGGGCACAGCTAATTCACAAATTGAATTGGAATTTGGCTTAGTTTTTGTGGAGGGAGGAAGAGAGAGCCTGGAGAAAAATTCTCTGATAAAGATAGAGAGATTTAACAAACTCAACGCACATGTGATCAGGGCTCAAAATAAGGGCCAGTCGTATGCCGGTCAAGATGTCCGGTGTATGATTTTTTTTTTTCAAACTATGGCCGGTCAACATGTCCGTTCAAAGCCGTATTTGACCGGTCAAGTACCAAATTTGGCCGGAGATTGACCGTTGACCGGCCGTTATTTTGAGCCCTATATGATGCATAGTCCAAAAATCGAACCCCTGACCCCAGAGGTGAGAGATGAGTTGACTACCACTACACCACCCTTGACTCCCTTAGAGAGGGAAATTGAGAAATTCACAAAAAAACTCACCACTATACTTCAAATTCAACAATTTTTTTTTATTAATGTCCAACTGCTACCTCTTCTCTGTTCTCAGATTCACTTTCTGTATTACTTCCGTGCACTGTTATTTTACCTTCTTTAATGACTGGAAAATCTGGCAAAGGCTCGAGTTTATTGTCAACTAGTTCAACGTAAGCCATTTGTGGATACGAAGATTTAGGTGGGGATGGAATTATAATTATTCTTGTGAAGCCGCCATATCTATCCTGGTATCTTTCCTTCAAGGGTCCATACAATTTATTGAGGGCCTCTTCGTTCTGTGATGAAAAGAAATATAGAAGCTTAAACAGTTTGGTTTGCCTTAATGTTGTCCCATTCCAAGATATTTGGGAATAGACCCATTCAGCTGTTTGCCTCAATTTTTCCCCATTTCAAATCATCTGGGAATAGACCCATTCAGTTTGTCTGAATGTTGTCTCTCATTTCAAATAATAAGGCAAGAAGATTCTACTTTTTACTCACCCCCATAAGAATATTTGATGCCTCTTCTCGGCATCTCCCCACAAACTCTTCTTCCGACAACTCCTTTGGCTGAATGATAACTTTCTTGCTTCGCCTGTTAACAATTCTCTTCGTTATCATGTTTTCCAAGGCCTCTGCTTCATTCAGGATAAATCCCTGCTGTATCATATCCAGGTCTGGTGGAGGTGACCTTCTTTGGGAAAGTGTTATGAGCTATGAAAAGAAAAGATAATAACAAGAAATTCATATCTTTCATTGAATATATAGACCCCTTTCACATGCTATCGAAGCAGCTCAATTTGGGGGACAAAAAAAATTAATCTCCTGAGAATAGGAACCTATTGCTTTGTCCATTCTGACCCTCTCGTTGCCCTCTTCTGTACCCCCCTCCCCCCCCCCCCCCTTCATGAACTGCTAAAAGCTTTACACAGCTGCTTCTCCACCTGTTAGAATCATTACCAGTTTGGTATTATATATTATAGATTAAATGGCAAATATTTCATGCCTGACTCACCAAGTCACCATATTTTTTTAGCTCCTTGGCTCTCATCAACGTGGTCTGAACACGTTCAAACTCAACGAGAGCTAAAACCAGCTTCTTGATAAAATCTGTCCTTCGTTGCACAAAAGGATTAACGACCTTCTTCGTAGGGAACTTCCTATGTGTTCCTAAGCGAATCGTAGTGAGATTAAGCCCTGAATTTATCGCTTTTATTGAGGACGAACAACAAACTCTTCTGAACATTGAGGACGCCATTTTGAAAATCTGAGTTACTCCACAGGGATCCCAATACAGTGTTTCTACGATATAAAAGCGCGCGAAAAAAATATTGTAACTCTATCCAAATGTTGCTTGGTTTTCTCATTCGCTTGTATTATTTATTAGCACACTGCGTTAGCCTCAAATACAAAAGATTCAATTAATGAATGTTAGTTTTTCTTTATCTAAATTGGGTTTCCTGTGGTCACACCCTCAAGATCAAAGACCACTTCTTTTGTTAAACACAAATCATTATAAAAATATAAAATAAGAAAATCTCTGAGAGAAGTTAGAAACTTTATTAAATTGCCTTATTAAATATTAAGAACATAGACTATAAATATTTTTAAAAACGATTCATAAAGAAAAATAAATAAACAAGTACGGGACAAAATATTTTCAAAATGAAAAAAAATATTTTTCATGATGGCAGTAAAATCTCATTTATTCATTCATTTATCATTCTTTTTCAAATATCTTTAGATGGAGTTTTTTGTTATCGAATATTTTAAATGGAGATTTAAGTGTGATTTTCTCGCTATTAGATAGTAGCTTTGAGTAATCATTTATCTTCATTTGATGTCTAAAACATTTCCTGTTAGGATGGACCAACATTTCACACAAAAATAGCAGGAAAATATCGCAATAAACTGGGAAAACTAACAAACATATCCGATATCTCTTTTTATACCCTTTTGTTTCCAGATGGACTTTGAACATCGATCTGTAAGATTTTCCGCATTAAAGGACAAAAATGACATTTTTAAAGCCCTAGATATAAGAATAGCAGCTGGTATTACTTTGTTTCCCCAACTGCAGGATAATTTTTTCGCAAACAGGGATCCATAAATTACTGTCAACGATCGAGTGACGTAGGCTTGGGGTCTGCTGTTACTGGGATCGAGATCTTGTTTCGGGTCCAATATGTCCATCGAACCGTGAATCCATTTGATAGGTGCTTCACGAATCGTACGATCGTCAGAGTATACATCTAACATTCCTATATCCCGACAGATTTACTACGGGTTTTTAGAGGTTCTTGAATCGTTGCTGTGCCGTGTCATTTTGCTTGTAAAGGGTGTGTGAAGTTGACTTGCTGTAGCTGGAAGTAAAATGCTTAGGAACCCACTTGGAGGGGTTCTCTTCGCCTTCATGATGTATTTTAGTTCTTTCATGGGGCTGATCTTCATTCTTGGACCTTCTTTACCTCTAATGTTGGTCAAACCGAAGTGGTATCGGTGGTTCAACGACAAAGCTATCGGTTTTTGGCTTCATGTGGCACCGGTAAGATCATCATCTTTAATTTTCAACATCATTTTCCATAAGCAATTCTACCTTTAGAAGGCAGTCATTTCAATGACTGTGGATTCTTTGCAGGGATTTTTTGACAATAACCTCACAAAATATATCCATGTCTTTGTTTCCCTACATAATATTACCACTTGGACCTTGGACTGATGACTGCTGGAATAATTAAGGCCTTGCTAGGTAAGCGCTGATGTAAAATTTTATGTAAAGAAATTAAAGTGGTATTGTGAAATCTCAAATCCCAAGCTGTTAAAACTATGGATCTCAATATCTTGAATATTTCTTTTTATTTACTAATTCTAAGTCCCTAAAAAAATCTTTGGATGAGAATTATGATAAATTTTAAGCATCATTTGCTTGTATAGTAGCTTGCTGGGCATCAGTTCAACAACATATATCATTCATATGTATTCAAAAATCATATGTAAATTTGAGTAAGAGTTTCTTTTTGGGGTAATATTTCAACTGCAGAGTTTCAAGTGTAGGTTAAAGTCGTTGCCCCCTGTTATTGGGATTCCTTAAAAACCAATAAAATACTAGTTCTACTGTATTTGGAAATTTATTATTAAAATAAGAAACATTATATATTAATCATTTCCTTATGCTGAGGGATTATATTATCATAACATGGTCATGAATAAAAAGTGTACACATCTCTAAGAAAAATAATTTTGAATTAATAAGAAATAACATCAACTTTGTTTCTTTTTTAAGTAGAAATCACAATTTTTATTCTGTAAATTTTATGTCAAGATTGATGATAAAAGTATATATATATATATATATATGTAATTTTCTAGGATATACATTAATTTTTGATGGGATTACTATTAATTTGTTCATGCAGTCATTTTGAACTGATGGCCAATTGGCTAGTTTTGTAAGTTTTTACAATACTATCATGGCAATGTACAGATCAAATACACCTGTCATTTCAACCTGTTTCCGTAGCTTTAATGCCTAGCTAGTATTTGATATATCTTACAGCAGGGTGGCACAGGGGGTGGGGTATCAATCGCAAATCACGGACAATTTTTTCATAAATTCCCAAATCACGAAATATGATTAAAATTAATAACCTTGATACAAGGAGTAGGATTGAGGGTGTAATACGAATTTTCACAAATCATGGTTTTCAAAACAAGCAGATCAATCATCATGGGGCAACTGAAATTCATTAATCATAGACTTATTTTTTTAGAATTTCACGAATCACGGTCCAAAAAAAGGGTGAATCACACGTCAAACGTAACTACTGTGCGACCCCGTTACTGAACAAAGTGAATTTACAGAATATGTTGAAACAAAGGACACACTTACTGTGTGCTTTCTACTGGGGGAGGGGGTGTCTAAATGAGTCTGTTTTTAGGAATTTAGGGATCCTCCCCCACACGTACGTGTAAATTCAGTGAATGATTAATGATTAAAGATTAAAAGTAATATAGAAGTAAAAAATGGAAGAATTCAACATATTTCATTGTTAACTCCAACATCTTCTATTTTTGAGCTTGATGTTAGACGAACACACGAAATGTCGTTCTGTATTTCATGACTAGTTTTACCATAAAATCTACATCCAAAAACTTAGATGTTATAAAGATTAAATATAGACATAAATGCATTAAATTCTTACATATCTTTGACCAACATTAATATATACCATGTAAATTATTGATGTTTATAGTTTACATTAATGTTGACTTTCATTTTAAATCTAATTATAAGACCTTACCACAAGCTAAAATTCTAACAGTAAACCTTTCCCAAATTCGCATGAGTGACCACAAAATAGACCACTTTCATAACTAGCGGAAAATATTTTTTTCAAGTAAACAAATATTTTGATGTTTTAGCACTGTCATACCAAAGAACCTCCTGAAATATATAGGCATGTTTGGAAGGTTTTGATGCTCTGGCTAAAATTGCAATGAAGTTATGCTCAATGAAAAATGTAGAGATTTGTATGTAATTTTCTGTTAAGGCCTTTGTTGCCTCATTTTGGTGTTTTTCTGATTTTTCAAATTCTTCTAGCTTCTTGCAAATTTAATTGTTTTTTCTCAAACTTTCACATGAAGTTATTGGTATACAGAATGCCTATCCTATGATAGCTTTCTTTATCTTAAAACATCAATTTTAAATGTTATGATAATTAGTGGCAGCCATTTATGAAATGCGTCTATGATGTTGGTCCAAATTGTAAGTCAAGTTTGGACTTGATGTGTTCATTCAGTTACTATATTTCATAAAGTCCATGCATTGTTTTCGTGGTCATTCAAGTGAATTCATGAAAGGTCTATTGTGACAATTTCATCTTGTGATAATACTAATTGCACTTGAGTGCGTGGTTTCCAGGAATAAAGAGCTTTTAAAAAGCTTTTTTTGAATCACATTGATCTAATGAAATAATGTAGGAACACTCACCTTCGTTTTATTTTTTAATTTGTTTCCTGGTTGTATCAGCCATCGATCGCTATATGTATGTTTTATAAGTTTTTTTGGTGTGTTGTTCTCTTCCTCGTTTTCCCCCTAGCTTTTCCTCACTCACTCGCCAAATCTCAATGTATGACTCATTATATGTTGTATGTGAGTAGTATGACATGTCAGAAGGTGGATAGCATATACTACAACACTATCCTGATTTATAGTACAGTCTGCACAGTTAGGAAGACATTTGGACATACTGTAACTCTCTTATTGAATCATGAAACTAAAAAGTTTTTTTAAAAACATCCAAAAATATTTTTCCAAGGAATCTTACAGTATATTAGTATATTTTTTTAATCTTTCATCTTCAAGAGGACAAAAATGGCCTTATAAATTAATTGATAACATGAAACAAACCAAGATAAATAAAATATACATGGTATTTGCTGTATTGATACTGAGGCTACTGTTTGCAATTGCACATCTGCTTCCATTTTCCTTCCAATTTTCGTTATGTTAACAATAATTTTAACATTAATATTTGTCACCATCCAATATTGCAAGGTATGTTCTTAAGCAAGCTATTAGCACTAGTACTACATACACATATATGGAATATGATTGTATGGGTTTTCAATTTTCTCGTACATTTTTTGTCAATTTAATCATATTTTTTCTCAGTGTTCTATTCAAGAGCTGATAATTAAATGGCTCAACCAGGAAAATCACACTTGTACATATTATTACTACTTCTAGGAGTTATGTTAATGCTTTTAACAAGATTACTCAAAAATAATACTCAGCATCACTTGTAACAGTTTGATATTTGCATACATCTGCCTATATGGTTAAGAAGGCATGATTACTAGTCTTTTTAGTTGACGTCAGGGGGTCAAAAAACAGCTGTCAGCCCTTAAAAGCTAGTGAAAAGAACAAACTCGGACATGTATCACATATTAATTTGCAGTACATTTCAGTACTTTTTGAAATAAAGATAGAGTACTATTTTAAAGGCAGTCGTTTTTATTTTTGGATGTGTTGTGATTTTTTATGCTTCTCTTGTGTTCTCTCAGCATCCCACATATTTAGATCAGAGTATCTAAGACAGAAAACTATTTTATATTTCTCAACCATATACTTAACCCCTAAAGAGGAGGATTGAAATTTCCAAGAAGTGGTAGGGTGTAGGTTCTTGTTTAGTTCCAGAAAATATCCATATTTCCCCCCACAGAGCTGAGAGGGAATGAAATTCCCAAGGGATGGGGAGGCTAGCTCTATGAAGGGTATGTTGTTTAGTTCCAGAAAATATCTACCCTGCATATACCTCCCCGACAAGGGAAATGAAATTTTCAAGGATTGAGGAGCATGTAATGAGGATGTATAGAAAGAAGAAAAGCAATCTAAACATTCCTTCTTCTACTGGATTGACGGATTATGAAAATACAACATTTTCTTTTTTTAACAGAGCTTGTCCATGGAATGAAAGTGGTTATATCAGGGGATAAACCTGTTGTGACTGATACAGCCTTAATCGTCATGAACCATCGCTGTCACTTTGACTGGATGTTTTATTGGAGTGTTCTGATGCGCTATGGGAAGCTTTGCTACCTTAGAATCGTCATGAAAGATATTCTGAGGCACATTCCTGGACTTGGTGAGTAGAGTTTTGAGATTTCCTTTGAGGGGATACAGAAAGATAATGTGACAAAATCATTTTAAAGCTGGGTCACCAGCAACGGTCATCATCTCTATGGGTGTTGCAGCAGTAACTATTAAAAACTCCAGCCGAAACAGAAAGTTCTTTTTTCCCATTTGGCAATTGCTCACTTTCATGGCTATTTGATACCTGTCAATAATTATTAATGTGCTTGAAGATGTGTTCTTTGAACTAGTGATTCATGACAAGATTAAACTAAGTCTTAACAATGAAATTCTGCTTGTCTCTAAGGTTGGGGAATGCAAGGAGCCATGTATCTGTTCCTAAAGAGACATTGGGAGCAAGACGAAGTATACTTAAACACTGTACTTGACTACTTCAAAGACCTAAACTATCCGATTCAGTTAATGATATTTCCCGAAGGAACCAACTTGGACGAGAAAAGCCAGCCTCGAAGTGAGAGTTATGCACGTAAAAATAATCTAACTATTTACAAACACGTACTACACCCACGAGTCAGAGGATTCATCCATTGTGTGGAAAAGCTTCGCAAGGCAACTAAAAGACTTGATGCTGTTTACGATGTTACTATAGGATACGACCAAGACTACTGCTATAAGGAAAAAGACATCATCATTGGAAATTTTCCCAAAGAAATTCATTTTCATATTCATCGATACGCAATATCTGAGATGCCTTCAGATTACACTAGTCTTGAAGAATGGCTCATTAAAAGATGGGCTGAGAAGGAAGAACGGTTAGGAAAATATTACGAATCTGAAACCAAAGGATTTTGTCCTCCAGGCGAGGAAACAAACCATGATGCAGAGGACAAGGAAGAAACCGCTGTTAAACGCTTAATGGTCATTTCTCTCATCTTCTTTGTTGTCAGCACCTCGGTGACGTTTTTTCTTCTGTACCGGTTTGTCTATGCCCGGTGGTATTTCCTTGCTTTAGCAGTCATGTACACTGTTCAAAATGTAGTTTGTTTTGGTATGGACAAAGTACAACTACTGATACACCAAAAATATAATAAGCTTTCGAGAAGATAGATAGATAATTCAATATATAGTTTTCAATTTTTTCATACAGTTGTTTGGTCCTTTCACTTTTTTAACGAATGACAAATATACACTAAATTTTGATAATTAGTTATAACTTCTAATCATGGTTTTCGTTCTTTCTTCTTGATTTCAATTTCAATATTTGTGTAACTGGCTTTCCATTTTCCATTTATTGATCTTCATTGTACCTATTATATCGCCTAGTTAGTTATGTACAGCCAGAGAGTATAACAAAACAAGCAAAGTGAGGTCAGGTACATGTATGATAGAACATTATAATGCGCAGCATGTCTTTGTGCAAAGGTTGGCCTGCACTGGCAAACTCTTTGTAGCAAATGCCAGCACAATTCTGTCTCCACACTAAGAATTATTCAGTTTTAAAATCTTTTCAACTGGTTCCTGCATCATGGCCAAGTGACTAGTTGTTGAGGTAGCTCATATTTGGGTCCCCACGGTGACAGGGAAAAGTCAGGGAATTTTGAATATTTTTTCAAGGTCAGGAATTGTCAGGGAATTTTGATTTTGCTCAGGGAATTTTTGCAATTTACCCAAAAGTCAGTGAAAAGTCAGGGAATTTCTGTCAGCTTTCAAAACATTGTTTTAAATTTAGAATTCTGAGTTGGGCCTACTGTGGTCGAACTATCATTTTTCATAAAATAAGTGCACAGTATGGTCAGTGAATAATGGTTTTTCGGTCAGGGAAATGTCAGGGAATTTTATTTTTCTAGATAACTGGGAACCCTACATATGCAGATCCTAGTCCAGTCATGGATCCACTTTAATTTTTTGTTAGAAAGTGAGTCCTGGACTGGACTTGTGCAGATCCCAGAAATATTGCATGCTCCACTGCAGTTATACATGCAGACCTTCACTCTAAAAGTTGTATATTTTAATCAAAGAGTTACTGTTAATAAAAGGATATACTATCTTAAATAAAAGTTTTTCTATAAAAAAAGTTCTTCTTCATTTGTTTGTTTAGTGAAGATTTTGGAATAAAAGCAAAATGTGCATATTATTTTGTTCAATTCCTTGGAAAATCACAAAAAAACCAATTATAAGGAAAAATCCCTAAACATAAGAGAGAAAAAGAGCTTAATTTCTCACTTTTCTTTTTTTCTCTTTTTCATCCATTTTTCTCATTTTTCTCCCATTTTAAAACCAGGGTTTGGGGTTGGAAACTATTTCCCATAATGGATAGAGGAAGCATCCCATTTCAAAATCTAATCAGTGATCTTAACAAAAGAAAACTTTAATTTCCTATTAACTTTTTTTCTCTTCTTTATTCATTTTTTTCTCAATTTCATCCCATTCATTTCACGGTCCCAATCTGTATAGGGACTGGAGCCAATTACCCATAATACATAGAGAGCGCATTTCAAGATGGCGGCCACGAGGGTCAGAAATTTTGAAGCTTTGCTCAAATTTAAGATTAAAAGCCCTGAAAGAAGGAAAAATTTGTACAAAACTCTTATCACTGCTTTTGTGCAACACGAGAGGATTGAGACCACGCTTAGTAGATGTCAGGATTTGTCAAGAGTCGCCGAGAGGGTAAGAATTTTGTCTTTGAAAGACGAAGATTTGAGGCAAAAAACGTGGAAAGTTTGCAGGCAGAGTTTACTTTAATGCAAAATAATTCTTCAAATAAGAAGGAATTAAGTGCCAGGGTATCACTTTTCTATTATTACTTTTTCAAAATCATAAATTCTACGAAGAAAAAATGTTTTATCAACGCATGTTTGTGAATTCAACACTTCCGTCCAAAAGCTAATCTCGAAGCTTATTTTTGTTTTTTAATCCATGCCAGATGATCGATCTTGCAAAGAAAGGAGACGAAGCCACTGTAAATAGCTGGTTAATGGTATGTTATTTGTAATGCTTTTATATACTGTTATTTCTTGTGTCGCAGATGTGGTCGGCACTGTGCCAATATACAAGTCTAGCAACAGTTATATACATAAATTCATACAAATGGTGTCAGGACTGCACCCAGTTATCCGAGTGAGCACAGTTTTGAACCAGAGCATATATGAGCAGAGCATATGAACACCAATACCAGAGCATATGAACACCAATGGTGTTAGCAGTGTGCTTTGTTCTCTGAGGGAGCACAGTTTTGAACCAATCAAAGTATACATACCTAGCACCAGCTCAGCATATGTATGTACACAGATAGTGTCAGCACTGTGCCCTGTTCTTTGAGAGAGCACAGTTTTGAGCCAATCAGAGCATACATGCTGAGCACCAGCTGTGCATATGAACACAGATGGTGTCAGCACTGTGCTCTGGTCTCTAAGAGAGCACAGTTTGGAACCAATTAGAGTATACATGCCTAGTACCAGTTGTATATGTATGCACACCACTGTGCTCTGTTCTCTGAGAGAGCACAGTTTTGAACCAATCAGAGCATACATGCCTAGCACCAGTTGCATATAAAAACACACCACTGTGCTCTGTTCTCTGAGAGAGCACAGTTTTAAACCAATTGGAGTGTGTCTAGTAAGTTGACTACATAACAATCAATAAATATTTTTCACAGAAAAAGGAACTCATTCCTAAAGTATTTGGAGAACTACTTCCCAGATACGAACAAATGACAAGTGGATACACAAGGGTCTACAGAATTCCCCCAAGGAAAGAAGACTCAGCAAAAATGGGAATAGTTGAATTTATTGGTAATGACTTACCCCAGCTGCTTCCAGATAAGGATGAACTTAGAAACCTTAAACTTGAAAAACTTAAAAAGATGGACGAGTTTCAAGTTCCCTTAGAGGGCACTCCTGTATGACACAATGAATGACACCCCCTTTGAAAAATACTGATGTCCAAGTTGTTTACCAAGAAGAGAATGATACTGTCAGAATAACCCCTTTACTATGGTTGCCACAGTTCAGGGAAAAGTCAGAAAATAAAATTATTTTCAAGGTCAGGTAATTCTACTTTCAGTCAGAAAAAAATTAGATTTTGAGCAAAAGTCAGGAAATTATATTGTTCACACAGTACTTGAAAATGTATGGTCCCTTTTAGCTGGTATGATGGTTTTATATCCTTGTCAACTGCTCAAGACAGGGAACACTCAGGAAATGCCTGAATATGCAGGCTAAATTGAAAACATAGAAGGTCAGGGAATATCACACTTTAGTCAGGGAAAAGTCAGGAAATTTTGTGATTCAATTATTGTGGCAACCATGCTTTAGTCATTCGGCAAATACTACTGTGATCCCTAACTAAGTTTAGCAAAACATTTATTCTCATTCTCGTCTCAGGGTGCAATCTGCCATGCCCTGACTTAGATCAGCCTAGAGTTTGTTTCAGGGTTCGATCTGTGAGTTAGCCGTGTCCTGACTTAGTTCAGCCCAGAGGTTGTTTCAGGGTTCGATCTGTGAGTTAGCTGTGTCCTGACTTAGTTCAGCCCAGAGGTTGTTTCAGGGTTCGATCTGTGAGTTAGCCATGCCTTGACTTTGATCAACGTTGAAGGCTGAAGGTTGATTAAATTTGAAGGTTTATGACTTAATAATAATATTGACAACAATCTCCATATAACTGGTAGTTTATTATTTACATTAAAAATTCTCCAATAACTTTCACATCTGAGACTTCAATTTTACTTTATATATTAAAATAAGAAAGCACTAAACAAATAATATTCTAAAGTGTTATTTTTGTTGTTATAGCTTTAGTTCTAATCTTACTTTTTTGGCTTAAAATACTTATACTTAATACTTATACTTGGTGGAGTATTCGGAAGTATATTATCAAACCCTTTCCACAGATGGAGGTATAGAATTTTATTGGATCTAGTCATATAGAATGGATGCAAATGGTTTCATGCAAACACTATGAAATCTGTGAAACAGTACTAAGTTTATTCTGCACTAAATAGCTCAAAATAGTGTAATGTCTGTTGTTTTCTATTATTATTTTATCAGTGCTATTTAGTACTATCGTTATAGTGCTGGTTATTGTATATTAATATAGACTTGTTGCAGAACTTTGGAATGCCGCTCAATTTGGAGCACAAAACAATAGGTTCCAATTCTCAGGAGATTGAAATTCTTTTGTTTAGTCCTCCAAATTGAGCTGCTTTGACATCACGTGCAGTGATTTCACTAGGCCTGTAAAAAATAGTAAGTATAAAACATAGGGTTCAAAACATAGTAGTAGTGACTAATTCTATTGTTTTACTTTCACTATTACAACTGTTTCATGGACCAAAGAAAATTACTATAGTACTATTTCATGGACATAGAGCGGTTCTCATTAACCCATGAAACAAAGTGTACTTATCAGAGCTTTCAATAATATTTGGAGTAGACAGTCAATCCAAAAAATTAGGGGTCCGTATCCCCCAAGGGGCCGTAACTTTATTTGGCAATAAATTAAGTTTTTGTCAAATTAGCCGGCAGTTTAAGGTTTATTGGATCTAGTCATATAGAATGGATGCAAATGGTTTCATGCAAACACTATGAAATCTGTGAAACAGTACTAAGTTTATTCTGCACTAAATAGCTCAAAATAGTGTAATGTCTGTTGTTTTCTATTATTATTTTATCAGTGCTATTTAGTACTATCGTTATAGTGCTGGTTATTGTATATTAATATAGACTTGTTGCAGAACTTTGGAATGCCGCTCAATTTGGAGCACAAAACAATAGGTTCCAATTCTCAGGAGATTGAAATTCTTTTGTTTAGTCCTCCAAATTGAGCTGCTTTGACATCACGTGCAGTGATTTCACTAGGCCTGTAAAAAATAGTAAGTATAAAACATAGGGTTCAAAACATAGTAGTAGTGACTAATTCTATTGTTTTACTTTCACTATTACAACTGTTTCATGGACCAAAGAAAATTACTATAGTACTATTTCATGGACATAGAGCGGTTCTCATTAACCCATGAAACAAAGTGTACTTATCAGAGCTTTCAATAATATTTGGAGTAGACAGTCAATCCAAAAAATTAGGGGTCCGTATCCCCCAAGGGGCCGTAACTTTATTTGGCAATAAATTAAGTTTTTGTCAAATTAGCCGGCAGTTTAAGGTGAAGTATCCGGCTATAAACCGCCGGTAGCAGCCTTTTATTGAAAGCTCTGTTTATTAAAGTGTAATAGTCAAATAAACACAATAGAAAACAAAAGAATCAGAGTGAAGCAGTGTGTAATACGCTAAAGTGTATTTCATGGGTTTAGGAGAATTACTCTAGTATTTGCACTCTATTAAAATCTATTTCATAACTAAACTCTAAACTTAAAAGCCTCAATGTTTAATAATTATCCATAACTTAATCTAATAGATTTCTAAAATGATAATACCAGTAATGTAACATAATTAAAGAATAAAATACAAAGATGTTTATTATAAAAATCAAATCATCAAGGAGTTCCATTAGAATGAGACGTGTCTTCCACTGAAGCGATCATTGAGCGTGGTCCCAGTCTGAAATAAAAAAATGCATTCAAAAAATAAAGTTAAAACATGTTAAAAATATGTAAATAATTGGAGTAACTTAGATATTAGTAAATTCATTTCAAAAGAAAAATAATAATTGCAATTATAAAGTTTACTTAAAAATTAATATAAAGGGATAAAATATTTAGCACTGCTTTCATTGTGACATGCTTATAAACAAGTCACTACAGGTTACCTGGCAATCAACTACTGTCAATGAAATAAATCCTTAGAGTATGGTTCCCATACACCTTTACATACTCTCAAGATTTACTTGATTAACATTAGTCAACTTGACCTGTTGCAACTTCCAGCTGATCTGAAATAGTGACGTAGAAATGACGTCACTGCAAAACTGAGGTGTCATGAAGCCTGTGAAAATCGACCAACAGAAAAAACTCATATGTGAGAAAAATCTAAATTTTCAGGAGAGATTGATATTTTGTATAAAATTAGTATGATATTCACCATTGAGTGAGAAAATAAAATAAAGAATTAACTGTTCCCGGAGGTCTTCCCGGAGTCTTCTGGCTACTAAGGATGATACCCCAGTTTTGCAAATCTTCTCTATTCTGATTGGCTAATATTTTTTCTCAGATCAGCTGGTTAGGTGTGTCTTGATCAGAATGCTGCAGAGAAAACTACCAGAGGTATACTATATAATATATCTTACCCTTCCACTGGCATAAGTTGCTCTATTGATGTTAAATTTCTTCTTTGGCTGTTGCACCTTAAATAAATAGAAGAATGAGAATATGAATGAAAATATATATATATAAAAAAAAGACTGCATCCAGGCCAAGTTAATGAGAATAGAGACTTCTACTCACCCTGTTTTGTGGTTGTTGGCGTGCTTGATTGGCAATTGACACTCTTAGTTCCTTGATTTGACCAGGGTTCTGTTGTCCTCTGTTTCTTTGACGTTTATTCTGAGTCTGACGTTTGGGCTGATTCGATGCTTGACTGAAAACACATTTACCCAAAGTTATTCTTATGAACTTCACTGATAATGTACATGAGTAATCCCTGGAACTTCATTATTGTGATCAACCACTACAGGCATAGTTTTGAGTCAGGGGGCTAATTTGTGGGGTTGGTCGCCCACATACCCTCCATCTCCACAGTCTGGTCAATCAAACTAAGTCACTACATAACTCTAATACCTTTGATCATATTGAAGGCATAAACGGTTGTGTAAAACAGCAACAGCACCAATCTCAAAAGATTTAATTTACAAAGACATGTCACATAATTACCTGTTTCTAGTTCTTACAGCATTTCCACCTCTATTGCTTTGCACTTGATTTGAACTCTAAAAAAATCAAATTATTTGATTATTATTAATTGATGCAATTATTAACTTTACTACTTAAAAAAAATATTTAAAAATCCCCATATCTGCGGCATTTATAGGTAAGTATATTTTTATCAAATTATTATCAGTACAGCAATGTCCAACCAGAATTGAAACTTGTCTGATCAAGTCATTTTGACCAGTAATGTTGAGCCAAGAAGGAGGTATTATCAAGCTAAAACTTATCAGCTGGTCATTGTGACTGGCGACTGATTTTTATCTTTAGCCCTACAGGATGATAATGTTGAAAAATAGACCCCTCGCATGTGACTCAATTTGGAGGAGAAAACAATAGAATTTTAATCTCCTGAGAATTGGAACCTATTGTTCTGTCCTCCAAATTGAGCTGGATTCTGATGTGCTACGAGGGGTCTATATTGAGACGACACAACAACAAGACAATCATCTTTACCTGGATTCCTCTTCTTCTGTCAAGGATATTTTGTCGAGCATCTTTTTGCCTCATCTGTTGGTTCTCTCTGTTTTGGTTTTGTCGTTTTGATTGTGCTTTCTTAACTCTGTTCACCATTTGCTTGCCCTATATGTACAAAGTTCAGACTTTAGTTCATAATCCTGGTCTTCCAAAAAATAAAACTGATAATAAAATTAAGAATAAAAATGTACAGTGCTCCTCAATCACACAAGTGTAATCCTACAATTTACTGTCACAACAAAATAAGGTTTTTGGATGTTAATCAAAGTGTTTCCAGGACACTGTTTAAAAACACAAAGTTTTCAAGGGCACTTGTGTTTGGCATATCATGGAAATGGTGTCCATCAAAACCCTATTTTGATGTGACGGCAAATGGAAAGATTTCACATATGTGATTGGGAAGCATATTAATCAGCTTACCGCATTATTAAGAGCTTGTCTGTTCCTTAATTTGTTGGCCAAGACTTTCGGCTTTCCTCCTCTTTGTTGATTAAATCCCCCTTTTTGTTGGTTTGGCCCTCCTCTTTGTTGATTGGACCCTCCTCTTGGTTGATTCGACATTCCTCTTTGTTGATTCCCTCCTTGATTTTTCTTCATTATACCTCTGTTTCCAGGTTGTCTTTGGTTCTGTGCTGTTCTTCCCTGGCCTTTCCTTGCAGGTCCTGTTCCATTAGCAGCATTTCCTTGCCGTCTAACACCTGGTTTACCTTGCTGTTTTTTGATATTTTTACCCTGCTTCTGCTGTTGCTGCTGTTTCTTTTTCTTCACCATTTCTTTCCGTTTTGCTTTCTTCTCCTCCTTTATTATCTCATCTGTGAGTGAATCAAGGAAAATTAAATTACTATACAGCCTGCATAGGTTGGAAAATATAAGAAAGAATTTGTTTTCATTTTTACAGAGAGAAAAAATCTGCTAAGGAGAAAGAAAATGGCCAAATCAAGCAACCAATAATCTTATCTCTGGATGACTTATTCAAAAATCTCAGCAATATTCAGCAATCTAGAACAACAGGTAAATCTTCTATTATTATAGCTATACCATTATTGCAGGGCTCAAAATAATGGCCAGTCATAAAAACATACTTGTGGACTAAATAGGGGTCCAGGGTGGGTTGCTGAGAGTTGGTTCTCCCCATAATCTCTAGATTACTGTGCCCTCACTCACAACACTCACTTCTCATCTCTGGTGTACTAGGTTTGATTCCTGGACTTGGCATCACATGTGAGTAGAGTTCATTTGGTCTCTCCCTTGATTCAAGGGTTTTACTCCAGCTCAGGTTTCCTCACAAACCCCAAAATACTAAATTTAAATTTGATCTGTCAGTTGGGTGTATGGCACCCTGACGTAATTCATCCTAGAGGTTCTTTCAGGGTTCAATGGAAAAGGGGAATGTAGCATAGCCTTTTTGAAAATCCAACAAGCATTCTAAAGAAACATGTAGTCAAATGAAGCTCGAAGTAAAAAAAACCTGTACTAAAATAGTAATGTTGAAAACCCTAAAATAATGTAAAAGAATGAATAAAAAGTCAACAAGAATATGAATGAAAGAAAAAATGAAAGATTGCAGATAATCTTGCACACTAATTTAATAAATTAATAACAATAACCTTAACAATAAGGTTAACCTTAAAGGGCATGTAGTTTTTTATCAATGTTTTTCTTGTTAAATTCATAAATATTTGAAAAGATCCTTAGCAATTTATTCAAACCTGTTCATTAACTTTTAAATTTGTAACATGTAACAAGCAAAAGAATTGGACCAAAAGACCCGGTTATGTTTGAAATTCTTCAATGTTGTCAAGTTTTCCCCATAGAATATAAGAATTCCATTCATAACTATTTTAGGGATTTAGTTTTTATGGAAATAAAGAGCGAGTTCAAATACAAGACACTATGTTAATAGTTCATTAACACTAGCAGGTAACATCATTATAAGGATTTCTTTTTAAAAAGCTGACAAAGAGATCTTTAGTGCGACCTCAAACAATTACACAAAGTGCTTGACATTGAAACACTAAATTATCACTAATTTTAGGAGACTCTCAAAAGCTGTAACAATAGTTTATAGCGATTTATGAAGGTCACAGTTGATATGATTTTTAGCAGGGAATAATAATGGAACAGTAATAAAATGTAATAGGACGTGCGAGGTAGCAGGGAAAAAAAACTAGTTTAAACAGGTGAAAAATTACACTTTATGAATTCGATTTAAAGTACGATCCTATTACACGATCTTTCTTTACTTTATGCCTGCCTGTTTATCAATAACTAAAGCTTAAGAAACAAGCATTTATCTTAATTTTGAGGTCGCAGGGAGTAAGAGAGAGAAAAAGATCAGTTGCTGTGTATGTCACGTATTTTGTGGAAATTTTGCAGAGCAAAACTAAAGATCAAAGAGAACTAACTCCATAAAAATTAATCTCAAAGAAGATCTAGTATTCGTACTTACCCAGAGATTTATCAATGATGCTGGTCATGGTTGATTTTTAGGGAATTTTAAGCGAGAAAGAGAGAGAAAATCAAAGACCTTTTTCGCTTCAAAATACAAATACGAACTGATGGACGCTAATCAACCAGGTACCAGGTCATTGGCCGGGGTGTCTCGTTGTGGTGAGGTTTAATAGGGGTCCCCTCCAACGGGAATTATTTGTCAACGGGAGAAAAATTTGGCTTTTAAAAAATCCTGTAAGACATTTTTGGGTTGTATGATTTAGTCAGAAAATGAACTTTTAAAAGAATTAAGTTGTAGCTCTCTTTAATATATCAAGAATTTTTGTTAATGAAAATTTTTCCAGGCAAATTCGGAAAACAAATTCTGTATTATGGGACTTAGCTAGGAAGGGAAATTTTTATTAAAATGAAAGAAAATTAGTTGGTAATTCTGTTTTGGTATGTCAAGAAATTATTTGTTTCTATTCTTCTTGCTTTGTTTTTCTGACTGACCTCAGAACGAGGCAAGAAGAACCCTCTACTTTTACTTCCGGTTCCGGTTCTTGTCTTGTCAATCCGACGTGTGTCAACAAAACGACCCAATGTTTCGATTGTTGATGAGATTTACTTTGGATTAGAATATTATAAGCTTACTAATTACATGAACAACGACACGTTCATCCAGAGAAGCAACCTCAACAGAGCATTGCAGTTTCTGTTATACTCTGAAATTTAAGGAAAAAACTTTAAATAATATTCTCAATTTTATACGAAGATGAAAACTTTTGCCACATTCCTAGGTATCCTCATTGTGTTAGTAACGTCCTCAGACTCTTCGGCGAAGACTTTGTCTGTTGGTGGTTTAGTTCCCTTGACTGGAAGGACCTCAGCAAGCCAGGGAGAGCCAGTCGTGGTCGTTGTTCCAGCTTTACGCATGGCGTTAGAAGATATCAACCAACGAGCTGATATTCTGGCTGGTTATGAGCTCAAGTTGTATTTCAACGACACGAAGGTATTTGTTTTAAGATTTGTTTTATTTGCTAATAAATATGCTAAAAGATGGTTAACACTTCGTCGTGATGGACATGTGGTAGTCGAGCCCACCTCAACTTTAATGTGCGCCAGGGTTAACCCTAATTCTTTTGCCCAGTTGTAATCCTCATCCATCTATCCCTCCCATAGGAACAGCATTTTTGCTTGTATGCCACCTCAACACTTGGAAAATATTTAACCTCTCCATCTTCTATGCACTATTTTCACGCCATTTCCCCCCCCCCCCCCCCCCCCCAATGAAACTATGGTCAAAAGGCAACTCGAGAGAGGTTGTTACACTCCAGAAATAAATAGAAAGGTTTTTTGCTGGCCTTTAATCTGTATCATGACAGTGAATTCCATTTTCAATCAAATTTTTAGTGTAGCCCTGGTTACGGGTCACGTGTACTCTTCGACATGATTGACAGGGAACCCTATAAAGTGGCAGTGCTCGGCCCAGGCTGTTCATCGGTATCCGAAAGACTCGTGGATGTGTCTAGCACCTGGAATCTCATCATGGTCAGTGGTTTGCTCAGCTTTTAGTGTGTTTGTAAAGTAAGGGTAGATGTTGTTAAAAGTTATGACGTTTTACATGTATATAATCCAAACAGTTCCGCAAGCTAAAACTGAGTGATCCAATGACAAGCTTTAAGGCGTGATTGCACGAAGCAATTTTCTCTGCAACTTGTGTCGCAACGGCGGTGTGACACAAGTTGCATGGAGCATTGCGGCGTGTAACCTACAGCGCAATTTGAAAAATGTTGCGAGACAAGTTGCAGCAATCGTTGCGAAAAGTAGAATTGGTTTCTACTTTTGGCCACGATTGCATCTCCGTTGCACCGTGTAAACCCTCTTGCAACTTGTGTCGCAACGCCGTTGCGAGACAAGTTGCAAAGAAAATTGCTTCGTGTAATCACGCCTTTAACATATAAGTATTCGTATAAGTATGTTTTGCGAAATATTTCAGCATTTTTTCATGCATTCCTGCTTGATTTGATTCGATTGGGGGGGGGGGGGGGGGCAGACTCAACTACCGCTCCAGGATGGAACTTCGGCTTACCCCCCGCGGAAATATAAATGTTCAATCTCTGAAGAAACACATTTCAAGTGTTTTGGAAGGAATTCAGGTCACATTATCCGTCCGTGAACAAACATGTTCACTCAAATCCTAATTTTCACTCGGATGATATATCGATCTTTTCCGGCACGGCCACTAAAAATAGACCATCTCCACACATAATTCATGAATAATTTTTTATCAATTTCTCACTAATGAATTCCAAGGAAAATTAGCACAAGCTCTCAGCAAACAAACGCACAATACCTAAACAAACACTAATTCCTTTCATCTTTTGTTTTGTTGATGTCGACCTTTCGAAATTATATTAATGTACAACACATTCTGTCGACTTCAATTTATCGCGTTCAGTGTCGGGACATGAACAGCACGGAATCCTTCCCTCTCTCTCCCCCTCTCTCCACAGGTAGGCCAACATATGTACATCGTTAGGAATTCGGTTGTTGAAGAGCAAGAAGATTGGTAGTGATTTCTATTTGTAGTCTTTAGTAGTTTTTTTAAGACAAGTACTTCTCGTATACTTCTAGTAAACAATGCGAATTATAAAGAAGAAGACTGATAGCTGTCAAAAAATGACTCAGGAATCATCGCGAGCTCAGTGAAGTCTAAACAAAGCTGGAAATACTCAGTCGTTGGGATCATCACTCGCTTCGTTCTGTGAAGCAAAGATTGGGTGGAAAGTTTGGAAATCATTTCATGGACGCTTTCAATCATGAATTCAAGTTTTACTGCAGAAAATGAGAGCAAAATTTGTGGCTATCTGCCATTTACTGTCAACATGGTTTCGTACGTTGCAACCAGAGGAACTTTATCGACTACTATATTAACTTGTGTATTCAACGGCTTAACGTTACCATTCACGCTAATCGCAAATATCCTTGTGTTCGTTGCTGTTCTCAGGAAAATTGAGCTACGTACCGTTCACAACACATCTATTTTATTCTTGGCAGCGACGGATTTACAAGTTGCTTTGATTGCGCAATCATCATTCATTGTGTATCAGGCAAGTAAGCTTCAGGAACACTCATTCTTGTGCGAGGCTCTAGCAATCTATACCAGTACTGTCTTCATCTGTGCAGGGCTGTCAATCTTGACTCTTATCTTCATCACCCTTGAGAGATACTTCGCTATATTCTATCCGTTCAAATACCAACATTTAGTCACGACAGAACGGACAATATTCTTGATTGTTGTAGTCTGGATTCTTTGGATCATATTCATATCTTTCGTCCGCTTTTCGCCTGGTACGACTACTTCAACACTCAGTGTCATCGCCAGCGTCTTAATCCTTACAAGCATAATTATAACTGTTTTTGTTTATTACAAAGTTCAAAAACTCGTCCTCAGAAATCGTAGAACTATCTCGGTATCAGCTTCTGGGGTATCAGAAACTAGCGGTGAAGCGGATAGCAGAAGAAGAAGGAGTATCCCAGAGACTAAAACTTCTCGAACAGCTGCTTTTCTGACCGGGTCGATGGTAATATGTTTGCTGCCAACTTTGATCACTTCGTCTGTCTTTCAGGCCAAAGTAACGAATGATGTTACTTTTTATCATATTATCTACCCATTGACTGATACAGCGATTTTGTTAAACTCTACTCTTAACCCATTCATTTATGTTTTTCGAAGTGAGAGTATTCGAAGGAGCATTAAAGAGATCTTTAGACGATCTTCTTGAATGAGGGAAATCGTGGAAAATGCAGCGAGAAAACAAGCGAAAAAGCCGGGTGAATTTGTCTAAAAGAATCAGCTTGCAGTAAACACAATCATGATGCATTGTGACACAAACTGTAGAATAGAATAAAAGGAAAATGTATGTGTAGTATAAGAAAGAATGACTGAAAATGAGAACAATGGCCGGAAAAGAAAAGCTCAGATCACCTGGCATGGATCAAGAGAGCAGATGGTCGATGAAGGGAAAAAATGGTGAAATTATCAGTGTACTTGGATAAAATAACTGAAGGATGGAATAACCATTTTAAAACATGGCAGATAAGATTAAAAAAGCGAAAACTCAAACACTGTATAAAAGGAGATAAAAAGTAGGGAAAAAAATACTTTTCAGAATTTGAACTGAGAGGAATAAAGCGACCCGCGACACTAGTGATACAAATTTTACAGGAAACTAAACGTGTCAAAGAGGGCACATTTAGTCTAAATCAAAGTCTTTAAATTTCTAAAACGCTTTAGAATAAAAAGAGCGAAATTATATATTCAAATGAAGTGAATGTAAAAAACAAAAAGTGATTTTTTTCCCGCGCCTTCGTGATCTGTCAAATTTCTTCGACTCAAGCCATACATCAAAAATCAGCCCATTGCGACGAACACTCGAGTTTTATTTGTCATTCTTTGCAAACATTAAATGTAATAAAAGCAATAATCTAAAATTGTCTTATTTCTCATATCTGTTGAAGCATTTTTTTCATTTTTCTTATTGTCTTTTCCCGCCTTTGACAAATAGAACATCAAAGATACGTATCACATCCGGTTCAGTCTGTCTTGACAAAGTTCGTCTTTATAATATTTCAATCCAAAAGCTTCCCTTTTCCTGATGAGTTTCTCGACCTGTCTTATTCTTATTAAACAAAACTAAAATTATGTTTTTCGCTGACAAATAAGACCTTATCGGTTTGCTTTTGCGGACAACTGCAGCAAACGTTCTTTGACCAAAACAAACTCGGAGTGATAAAGACGTCTTTTTTTTTGGCTAATTAACAGTTCAACCCAAACTAAAATTAAAATTAAAGCTCAGTCAGTCAGTTCAATTTTTATATGGTCATATTTACATTTCACAAGCTGAAAATATTGGCTTAGTTTTAAATTTTTAATAACAATTCTATTTTTAGACAATTCCTCAAATCATCCATACGATTAAAAGTAAATCAAATCCATAAACATTTCCTCTTTCCTCTTTCCATTACCAATCAATTCTGAATACAGGCAGGTTAATGAAATACGAAAAAACTTTAATCAAAGGCTCAATTTTGTGCTGAAATTTAGACTTTTCAATCAAATTTTGACACCTTAACTTCAGTGAAAGCCTTTTTATGTCGAGTTTTTTCGCACGGCTGGAACTTTTTCTAATTATGATTGTGTTAAATAGAGATGATCTTTATAACGATCTTTAATCTTAATTAGAAGAAAAATTCGATTGTTTGAAGTGATAAGATCGGTATCTTTGATTTTGAAGTTCTTTTGGTAAATCATCTGTTTTGCTCATGCTGAAAGAATCACAGATGACGGAAGTTAGTTAGGAAAGCTTGGAAGAAAGAAGACAAGACTGTAAGCTAGTTTCATTTCATTTCTTGATCGTTTATTAGCATGTTTTTCGCCTCACACAAAATAGACCAAATCTTGGATCCTACGCAGCTTAGGACCGGTTCCTACTTGCATTTTGGTGGGTTTTTAATCCTTTTTTCCAGAATATCTTTCTGGTCAATCCGTTTGGTTCACCAATGTCCAGACATTTACTTTAGAAACTTTAATTATCTCATAATCGTAAAAATTCGTCTGCATTTGCTAAATTAAAATCACCGTCTTAAAATCGAATGATTACAAGAAGCAATCATGTTGCCATGGGAACGTGAATAAAGTTTACTACGCTTGCGCATGCGCAGATGTTTTTGACCGGTCGAAACAGAAACATTGACCCACATGTCTGAAAGCTGTGTTTTTCTTGATAACGAATTATTTGTATTGGTAGAGCTATATGATATTGTTACGGATATTGCGCTGTTTACCCTTTTAGTAAAAGAAAGCACAATGTACACAAGAGGGAGGCATGCAGAGCTGATGATTATTTTGTATTTTGAAAATTTTGCAGCGTTGCTTATTTCCATCTCAAATAAGCCGCACAAAGTCGGCGTCTCAAACATCTTCAACCATATTCAGAATCAATTCCACACCCAGCTGTTCCGTTGTCAGGTTTATTTGTTTTGGCTTGAGGAACAAAGGAAAAACGGAGGAAAGCTGTATTTGCAAGGCCATTTTGTTCTGTAAATGTCTCGTTTTGTTGTGTTGGATAAAACTACTCAGGGTGGATATATCCGATGTTTCATTTATTCGGCTGCATGTACTGAAAGTCTTGAAATTACACCAGAAATAGGTCTTTACTTGTAGACCCTTCGTACTTCTATCACATATCTTGCGTAGACCCTTTGTACTTCCATCACATATCTTGCGTAGACCCTTCGTACGTCTAATATCTTTCGTAAACCCTTCGTACTTCTATTGCATATCTTTCGTAGACCCTTCGTACTTCTATCGCATATCTTGCGTAGACCCTTCGTACTTCTATCGCATATCTTTCGTAGACCCTTCGTACTTCTATCGCATATCTTGCGTAGACCCTTCGTACTTCTATCGCATATCTTTCGTAGACCCTTCGTACTTCTATCGCATATCTTTCGTAGACCCTTCGTACTTCTAATATCTTTCGTGAACACTTTTTTCGAAATAAAAATTTCCCGGTCATTATTCTATATCGTTAAATATACAGTTCAGTATAAATTATTAATCTATTGATTTTTGTCTCGTTGCTAGGTAACCTATATCAAGTCGACGTTCAGTACCGCTGGCCAGAATTCCAAGCAAAATTTTTTCACCACGATGACGTCAGATGGTGGTGTCAATGACGCATGCGTAGCTCTGATGATCAAATTCCAATGGAGTCGAGTGGCTTTGATTAGACAGCAAGGGATCGTATATTCAAGGGTACTGGATATGACTGTATGGTTGATGCTTGTATACTGCCAGCTGATCTGAGAAATGATACTAGCCAAAATTTGCAAAAATGAGGTGTCGTTCTTAGAAACCGTTATTTCTTTACTTTCTTTTCCCACTCAATGATGCATACCATAGTATATGTATACAAAATTTCAAAAACCTCTCCCAAAAATCTAGATTTATCTCAGATATAACTTTTATGAGCCAATTTTCGCAGGCTTCATGACACCTTGGTTTTGCAGTGACGTCATTTCTACGTCACTATTTCAGATCAGCTGGTGATGATGATGATGATGATGATGGTGATGATGGTGACTGATGATGATGATTGTGAATGAAAAGCTTTGTCAAAGGAGTCTCAATAAAATATGTATGTATGTATGATGATGATGATGATGGTGATGAGGATTGTGACTGATGGTGATGACGATGGTGATAATTATGATGATAAAGACAGAAGACAATGATGATTGAATAAAGAGGAACGATGATGATGACTAATTATCTCCTAGGCGTTTAATGACTTACAAGAAAAGCTGAAACAATCTGGTATACGAGTGATCACATCGGAGACATTCAGCCACAAATCAGCAGAACATCTGGAAGAAATCAAGGTAAACAAACTACTACGATAATAACCATAAAAAAGAATGATTCTAGTTTCAGAGAAACATGAAAACGTCCTTCATACTAGTATCTTTATTGTCATTGATTGAAGGCCAAGCAAGCAAGGATAATTGTTGGAAAATTTGACGAAAAGCATGCAAGACAAGTATTTTGTCAGGTACGAAATCTTTGCTTTTATTCTCATGATTTCTAATGGTGGCGATGATGATGATGGCACGTGCTGATGATGATGATATAATTATGACTATGGTGGTGGTGCGGTGATGATGATGGTCATGATCATGATGATCATGATGATGATGGTGGTTGTGGTGGTGGTGCTTGTGCTGATGCTTGTGAGGGGATTGGGCGAGAGAAAGGAATCGCAACTCACAAAACCAGTATTTTCCCCAAGGACAAGTTCAAGAAATTAGCAATTTTACCCAAACTCTATTCTACAGGCATACAAACTTCGTCAATATGGCCAACAGTACGCCTGGATACTCCTTGACAGTTACCAAGACAACTGGTGGAAGAAGAAAGACAAAGATGTCACGTGCACACCAGAGCAACTGCAAAAAGCTCTTGAAGGAGTTCTTGTTCTTACAAGTCTTGGCATCAGGCTTGATCGTCACACGAAAACAATCTCTGGCATGGTCAGTTTTATACCAGTTTACAAAATGATATTATTTTTAGTTTGTCCCAGGCTCCGCTTTACACGAGAAAACGAGTAAAGACTGGGAGGAGTCGAGAACCCCATTATAACTTTTAGAAGCTTCTAGACGTTTGAAAGGCGTCGCCTCCGCCATTTTTGAGACATGCATGAAACATTGCTGGGAAAGCATGGGTGGGGCAGTGGTGTGAACGCTCGCCTCTCATCAATGCGACCCGGGTTCGATTCCTAAATTCGATGTCGTATGTGAGTAGAATTGCTTGTTGGTTCTCTCCTGTGCTTCGAGGTTTTTTCTCCAGGTTCTCCGGTATTCCTCCGTTCGCGAAAATCAACTTTCAAATTCCAATGACCACCTTTATAAAAATACCTCTTGCAACACATCCTATTCATTATCTTCGTTAATTTTTATCCTAGTCATTTCCAACTTTTTCACAGACTTCCCAGGAATTTATCCAAAAGTACAAAGCAAAATCCAAGCTATCAGCCAGTGATGGTCAAGCTGGTTTTGCATACGATGCCGCCTGGGCATTGGCTCTTGCACTTAACCAATCAGAGACCGCGCTGTCAAAACGTCACGAGTCTCTCGGGAACTTTACTTATGAGAAAAGTAAAATAGCAAATACTGTCAGGGATTCGTTACTGGGGATTGACTTTGAAGGAGTTACGGTAAGGATATCAAGAATATGATAATATTCTTTCTCAGTAATCTTGAATGACGGTCATTGGTTCAGTGATTAGTTTGAATCGTTTGGTTTTTCTTCTTCAGGGTTTGGTTAACTTTACCTCGAATGGAGAACGCATTGGGTATATCGGGATTAATCAAATTCAAGGTAATTCCCTAACACGGTAAATTCCAATTCGTGCCCTGACGTAGATCAGCCCAGAGGTTGTTTCAGGGTTTAATCTGTGAGTTACCCATGCCCTGACGTAGATCAGCCCAGAGGTTGTTTCAGGGTTTGATCTGTGAGTTAGCCATGCCCTGACTTAAATCAGCCCAGAGGTTGTTTCTGGGTTCGATCTGTGAGTTAGCCATGCCCTGACTTAGATCAGCCCAGAGGTTGTTTCAGGGTTCGATCTGTGAGTTAGCTGTGCCCTGACTTAGATCAGCCCAGAGGTTGTTTCAGGGTTCGATCTGTGAGTTAGACGCAGAATGCAATGTTTCAATTTACCATTCATTTTTAGTTCTAATTCTATCGAACTTCGCAGGGGGAGGACAAAAACTGGTGGCTGTCTACACGGCGCACAACCAAACCCTCGTCACCATGAATCCAGGTTTTTCTTGGAGTGACAAAAATCCCCCATTGGACCATCCCCAAGTAAGGATTATATTCATGGCAATCTCTCCAGCCCTTTACGGTGTCATGGCAACCATATCTGTCATCTGTATCCTCGTTGCTGTGGGATTTCTTGTATTCAACATCAAGTTTAGTCACTGCAAGTAAGAATTAACTGTACGCACCTTCTTAGAAGGGAGGGGTGGGGCGTATAGTATTTACATAATATTTTATTCCCACCAATATATATATTTGGTGATCCACGTGTTTGTATCACACATGAAGTACCACGCGTCTAAAGCCTCGTACAATCAGGTGCAGCGTATTGATTGAACGAAAATTTTGATATTGAAATTTTTTTTAGGTACCTGAAGATGTCGTCCCCTCGTTTGAACGATGCCATTCTTGTTGGCTGTATATTCATGTATCTATCAGTTTTCCTGCTTGGTCTCGATGGCAGCGCAGTTCCGTCTGCGCACGTGGGTGGGATATGCCAGGTACTAGTATATAGCACACTCATCATAGGATATACACATATTTCTAAAAAGGTTGTCGGTGTCAAAGGAGATGGTAGGCTCAGATTTCAGCCGTCGGGGTTTCGTATCGCGGGCGCGTACGAAACCCAGACGGCTGAAATCTGAGCCTAAGGAGATGGTCGATTTTTTTTAATTTTTTAATTTTTCAGGTTCGAGTGTGGTTCGCTGGTCTTGGTTTTACCATCGCCTTCGGTGCCATGTTCGCCAAGACGTGGAGAGTCTACGTTATTTTCACTAATGCCAAGTTAAGGAAAAAGGTTAATATAGAATAACAGAAGGTGTGACTATCTCACCAGCATTGCAAAAACTGACGCGCTTAAAGACGTAATAAGTAATTTTTAATTTACGTCCCTTTTTTAACTCGTCATTTGTGTCTCATTTTATGTTCTCGTGCGATCTCATTGTTTACCCATTTATGTTTCCTTGTTGCGAACCTACTCACTCGTTCCGGCCTATTTCTTATTCTCTTTTTACCATCTTCTTCAGTTTATCTCTCTCTCTCTTTGCACTTCTTTTCTGATGTATTCTGTTTCTTCCCGCAAGGAATTATCTTCTTCTACTCGCCTTTCCAGTCGTTTACTCGGGCTACCTCTGTTACTATTCATTCTCGCTTTTACTCGGGCTACCTAGCCGTTTCACTATTTCAATCTCTTTTATTTGGGCGTACAATATCATTCATTGCGCACGTCTTACCAACTGGAATGATTCATGTGTCAAAGAATACTCCTGCTACTTGTTCATGTAATAATACTAACTCCTGTATTTCTTACATAAGGTCATTCGTGATGAGAAGCTCTTCATGATTGTCGGTGCATTGGTGTTGGTTGATATCATTGTTCTCAGTCTCTGGTCTGGACTCGATCCGCTACAGAGAAGGCTTCAGAATGGGACTTTAGAGGTAAATATCGTCAAACATGTGATATCCAGTTGAACACTTGTCGTTTTGAATATTTCCTTTCATGTTTTACGCCGTGTTTACGCCTACCTTTATCAGTCGACTGTAAAGAATGGCTTAAGTTAACTTTACGAGCATCCATTAATGTGGCGTAAAGCTGAATGACAAACTTTACGCCGTGTTTACGCCACCTTTAAGGCATTTTACGTAAAGTTCAACTTTTAAGCAAAAATAACCTCCTTTAACTTACAACTTAAAGTTTATTCACTGACTTTATGCCGCTTTACGCTAAACTTAAAGTGGCGTAAATCTGAATTTTGGTCCTGTGTTATTACTCTTCCAGCATGGTAGTGACATGGATGAACTCCAACAATTGGAACTATGCGAATGTACCTATTTTAGCATATGGCGAGGCATACTCTACACATATAAAGGTCTTCTTCTTGTGTTTGGTCTCTTCCTAGCCTGGGAAACAAGAAACGTTAGCATCCCTGCTTTGAACGACTCACACTACATCTGCATGTCTGTCTACAACGTGGTGCTACTCACTGTCATTGGCGTGCCTTTGTCGTTTGTCATCAGGAACAACCAGAATGCGTCCTTCGCCTTGGCTGCTGTGGTTGTACTGTACTGTACCACGGTTACTATGTGTCTCGTCTTTATACCCAAGGTGCGCAATACTTAGACAAGGGTGACGCCCCTCTCTACCTATACCAATACGAGACTGTACTGTACTGTATCACGGTTACCCTGTGTCTTGTCTTTATACCCAAGGTGCGCAATACTTAGACAAGGGTGACGCCCCTCTCTACCTATACCAATACGAGACTGTACTGTACTGTAACACGGTTACCATGTGTCGTCTTTATGTCTCTCGCAAACAGGCTAGAGAAAATAGTTTATCTCCTTTATTCTCGCACTTGCCTACTTTCTGATAAAGGCAGTTTTCTATTTGCGCGTGCTTACAACCGTGTGAAAAAAACCCAGATTATTCCTCCATGCTCTTCAGATTCGTAATTTATGATATATTTTGGAATTGTTTCTCAGCTTATTGCCGTAAAGCGTGACCCAGAGATTCTGAATTCTTTCGGCGGAACAAGTGTTGGTACAAGTCAGGGGGGTGCCGAATCGTCCGCATCACAGGACAGATATATCGGGGGACCAAAGTACATAGCATTGACCGCTGAGAACGCCAACCTGAAAAAACACATCCAAGAGGTACGAATTCACTGATTGGTTTATATATTCACGTGATTATTTCCCGCCATATTGGAGGACACTGGAGGAAGTAATAATCGTCTCCAACATGGCGGAACAAATCAATAAATATCATCGAAATGCCTGATTTTTCATCTAAATCTTACTCAAAAATAAGTCTATTATATTTGTCGCCATGATGGATGGCAGCAAACTCTCCTTGAGCATTGCGCAGACAATTTTTCTTTGTTTTTATCCCCTCCTTTAGAAAGAAGAGCAAATCACAGCTTTAGAGTCCCGCCTGTGTAAAGCCGGAGTCCCAGCAGAAAGAGTCAAGAAAATTGCTCAAGCATTCAAGACATCGACAGCTAAACATCTTGCGCCGTCAATGAGCGCTCTTGGAGAAGCAAGGTGCGTTTGATATCTTATCTCATTCAAAGGAATGATTAAGTGATTTTCTGTAAAGTATTTTTCATGTTGAATCATGCCTCCTAATAACCTTTAAAAAAAGAGCAACTTTTAAAGTTTGCAAGACCTTGTAAAACCTACGTTTCAGGACTGTAGTAAGTGAACATGTTTTATTGCTTATTGAGGTGTTTACAATGTATGGTGTATTTTAGGGAGAGTATTCACATCGAGTTAAACAAACACAAGACCAAAGAATCAGAAACGAGAACCGAAGGAAAAGGAACGATGGAAGAGAAGCAAGATGGGCATGGAAGCAAAGGTATTTATGATGACACGCGGAGCTTTGATGGCATTGAAAAGATTACTACTGAAGGTATTTATACATAATGTGTTCACGGTATGCGGATCCTCACTGTAAGGATCCGCATACATTTTCTTATAATATGTCACCACAGAAACCCAGCTTGGGCTACCTGTGATATATGTATACCAGAAAAAATCTCGATTTCACAGTTTTTTACGACCGCGAAGGACCGCTGGGATTGTAACCTGACTGGCTTCAATAAATGCAGGCTCAATGAGTTTTGATTGGTTCGGAGATCAAAATCATAACAACTTTAAAGTCTAGATCGTATCTCAAGCAAGTCAAGCACAATAATGATTCGAGCCCGAGATTCGAGCACGTATTCGTCATCTGTTCCGTTGGTTCGTTCAGGACTTTCTTGGGATTAGACCACATCGTTCGAACATTTATGCACTGGTTTGATAATATTTGCAGATTAAAGAAACGTTTGAGCTCAGTAGCGTGTTCAAATATTTCAGTATATGTGGATTCGAATTTTCAGACGGCCAGGTTTTTCTAGCCTAGGCAGGAGGCTAGGTTTTTCGGGTATTTTGTTATCAGGACATTTTTAACCCCGGTTCTAAAGAGATTTGCTCCAGTACTGAATGATCAGTGATTTAGAGAATGAAGACAAGTTGAACTACATTTGTAAACGAATTTGTATAGAAAATTTGCTAATTTGGTCGTTGAAGGGAACAGTCAAGTAGTTCATTTCTTTTCCTTGGACTGCTGTAGTCAGAACGTCAAAAGGTCAAAATGAGGAGTAATGCAACACGCGTAACGCAACGCCTTTTGTCAGCGAGTTGTCTTTGCTACGGGTCCAAAAAAATGGTCCCTGCACTTTCAGTTTCTTCCATGAACTCCATAAAATGTCGATCCTTAGGGGTAGAAACAAGCATCTCTTCTAATACCAAACTTCTGCTCGAGTTCTGTTACTACCTCTTCCTCTCCTCCCTCAAGTTCCCTGGATTCTTTCTTGACTTTGTTGTCTCCAAGAAATGTTGTGGTAACAAGTTTAGTCCCTGAAATGGTTACCCTTCCCCATGGTTTTGCTACGGTGCATATGCGATCATGAGTAAATGGAGACTTGGTATTTGTTTGATGATAGACTAACATTTCATGGAAGTCCAATGTATTTCTTGGGATGAGGTCAAATTTGTATCTAGGCGCCCAGTTCGGATCCCCAGGGCTGGTGAATTGTTCCTTTGCCCTTTCTTCTCGTCCAGTTTCATCAACTATTAGTTTTACTTTTTCTTCGTAGAAGTATCTGTCTCCATCTTTTCGAATTCTATATATCCCACTCGGTTGTTCTTGATATTCTTGTAAGCCAGTGAAACGAAGAGGCATCCAACACGAATCGCCGAACGCAACGTCGGTCAGCCATAGCTCACCTCCGACGTTCACCATAAGAACTCGATGGTCAAACGGTAAGCCTTCGCGATTTGTCTTCCGGCTAAATACTGCTGCCTGATGACTCTTGTATTCAAATCCAAGAAAATCAAGAAGAAACGAAAACATCGTATTTAGTTCACAGCAAAATCCACCTCGATGTCTTCGCACAATCTTCTCGAACAGCCAATCTTTCGAGAGAATTATTTCCTCCTTTCCATACACGCTCAGGTTTTCGAATGGTACTGATAAGATATGACATCGCTGTAGTTCTATCAAGACATTGACTGTTGGTTCTTTGGGGCCAGTATAATCAATACGAGCCAAATATTCATCGGCTTCATTTGCTGTCAGCTTGGCCTCCATGTTGGACAGCTTACTTGGGCCCGTAGCATAGAGAGGGGCCTGGGGGGGGGGGGGGGGGGGGGGACACCCCTCCCCCCAATACTATTTCGGGCTGTACTCAGTCTCATGTACTGAAAATTTTAGGTCTGTTACTAATACATAGGGTGCTTTAAAATTGCCTCCCCCCAAATATTTTTGACCTAGGGTCCGGTGCTACCATTCAGCCATTACAAGGCAACTTTCTTTTACTTTCACAGGACAGTAAACAATTGAAACAATTTAAGGTTTTGTTCGTTATTTATGGACAAGGGGATCTGGCGTTTATTTTTGGGAAAAACTTATCAAAAATCTACCCCCTCCCCCCAATATTCTTGTACAGTTAACAAACACTTATTTGGGATTCCTGTGGTCCTGTAGGACAGGAAGCCCGCATATATTTTTCTCAATAAAAAAGCACAAATATTGTTCACATCAAATATTGTTCACAGCTGCAAAGTATCTCTAAAATTTTAAACGTTTATGATTTTATTTCTTTATTTTTTGCCCATTTCTATGTCGCATGAAAACACTGAAACTAAAACTGTATTCCCTGTTTTGCCATCACCAATAAATGTACCCCAACCCACTACCCCCAATTTCAACTGATATTGGAAAATGTACTCCACCTCTCTGAAGAATAACGAACAGACCTTAAAATATATTTTCCATGATCAGAGATTCAAATTCTAATATATTCTTGCTAATATGTTGAGCTTGTGGGACATAGTAACGATAACTAAGGGGAGTTAGAACCATCAAAATAATGTTTGAAGTTTCAATATTTTTACTTTTCCAGCAGAGCGCAAGGTGGATGACTTACCTAGTCCTAGACAGAGATACTCTTCAACTTCCAATGTGGAAACACGAACACGCTACAAGGAAGACTTGTCTAAGAAAAACTCGCTTCCAAATCACAAATATACTACCTCTGCTAATAAATACGATGCCGATGCAAATGATGTAAAATCTTATGACATCATCGAAAGCTATGAGAACCCTACGGTCAAGAATGATGTCATAGATGATGTAAGGAAGCAAGCTAGGAGTGAAACAGATCCCCTGAGTCTTTCCCGTGCGGCACCTGCAGAAAACCACCCACCTCGCTCCCCCAGGCTCATGTACAAGGGAGGTGGAAGCCATGGTGTTATATGGGGAGGTGAAGAACAGATGAGGAAAGATGATGAAGGTAAAGTTGTGTTGTCGAGTAAGCTGAGTAAGGGAGAAACATTTTTCCAGCTTCGGATGGCTAGAGCAGGGTCTGTTGGGGAAGGTTATATTGGCAAAGGCCCTGCTGGTCTTGTGGAGTACAATTTTCAAGATATCCAAGATGTTTAGTAAGAATTTTGGTGTCATCTTACATCTTGTGTAAAAGAAAAGTTACCAAACACACTGAAAAATACTACTAACTATGAATTTATTCTCTATCTACATTTTGATTATTTACTATACTATTTACAAAATTTACATTCTTGCCTACTTTTAGCTTTTGCTCTTGGGGCAAACTAGAAGAGCATGTGTCTAAATAAAAAAAAACTATTGTGATTACTTACAACCTGTTTACTGCAACAAATGTTGCTTAAATATAACTAGTCCAGATGCTGGCCCCTTGTTTGACTGCTGCACTTTTGTTGGGCTGCCTCCTTTCCGCAAGCACAGGCAGCCAAACAAAAGTGCAGCGGTCAAAGGAGGGGCCAGCATCTGAACTAAAACATAACTGACCATGTACACAGTTCATTATTTTGAACCCTAGCGATGCAAGAACTATTTCTGACCAAACAGCTTTAATACTAAAATATATCATTTCATGAGATTCATTAGATTAATTATTGCTATAATTCTAAATACCAGTATTGAAATTACAATGAAAAATCCCTAATACTTAACCCTTGGAAAGTTCAGAAAATATATGACCCAATTATTTTTCTTTCTAAATCATAAAATATTTTAAATAATTTGTTTTAGGAAACTTTTTCCCTTACAGCCATCCCCTGGAAATTCCAGGTTTCAACTCCCATTCTATGGTTAGGGAGGTATATGGATTTTTTCCATAAATATTTTGTGAAATTTCTTGCACGTTGATTGGTCAAGAGTGATGGTAAATAAGAGGACATAATGATAAAATGATTAATTGCTCCCACATGGAGCCAGTGCGCCCTTGAAACAGCTACACCTCATGGGTAATTAACATTTTGACCAACTTTTGACATCATCATATCATGGTAAATAAGAGGACATACCAGGCCAAACCATCAGAAATGTGTTAAATTTCTGGGACTACAAAATTCTTTAACTTTTAAGCAGTCATATTATTAATAATTATTATGACAGGAAAGGGCCTAGCAAAGAAAGTTTAAGTTTCTAAGTTCTCTTCAGAGCACAGTCTTCACTTACTGCCCTAACCTAAATATATTATTTTATAAAATTGGAAAAGAGTTGCCTAACTGGATTATCCAAGTAAGACCTTCCTCATCTTATCCCTTGGTACAAATTCATCATCTTCATCACTGCTAACACCACTACCACTGGAGAAGGTGTATTCTTCCCAACGATAATTTTCATGAGGTGAACATAAAAATTGTTCTAAAGGGACTCGATACTTTCCACAGAAGTCCACAAACTTGACACATCGTACACTGGAATCAAAATACACTCCTTTACATTGTGGGTTAACACAGCTTCTTGCACTATCCAAGTACCTTACCAATGTCGGTGGTAAGTCGTTGACTGTGTATTTAAAATTGTGGTTCTTGATATAACGTGCTGTGAGCTCCAGAAGACTTGGTGGATCAAAAACCATATCTTTGACAAAGCGGACAACGAGCGGGTTATCTCGAAGGCTCAAGGATTCCAGGTTTTTAAGTCGTACAATTTCAATGGGAAGAGTGGTGAGTTTGTTGTTGTGTATACTAAGTGAGTGCAAGGATGATAACCTTTTTAAGGTGAACGGCAAAGACTCAATCATGTTATTGCATAGATTGAGTGCCCTCAGCTTTCGTAGGTACCCCATCTCGGCAGGAATTTCCTTCAGTCTATTGCCACCAAGGTAGAGAATCTCAAGCCTGGAAAAAAGCGAAAAATCATACAATATTATAATAATGTACTCAAGGGAAATTAAATAAGAGCAGTACTCTAACACTGCACTAGACTTGTTGTCCTTTTGCATAATGTGCTCCATTACTGTCCAAGTAATCCTTCTTGTAACAAAATTCTATGAGCTACATCAACATGAATCTACATTTTAATTATAATAATAATAATAATATTTATTTATACACGATGGGTTTTTACAGCATGGCTTGCAACTCTACAGATATTTGCCTTCTTTCTTTGAAACTGCATATATATGTACATTTACTAATTCAATAGTGCTCTTTCAGTTGGAGACAAAGTATTTTTTCCACCCGTGTTATTTTTGCATAAGATTTATTCATGATCAATATCACTCAAGCACCCTAATAGGGAGGCAAGGATGACAAGATTGACTATTGTTAGCGTTTTATCATCATCATAATAACATTTCAGTAAAAGTCTAGATGTGCACGTCCATAAGGTTTGATCCAAATTCAACCATAGAATAACCTCTGTTTAGGTCAAGGCACAGTATAGCTACAATGTGACATTATATATGCCATGTGGTCATAACTGATATATTCAGTTTGTCTAAAAGTTTTACAGACAATAATTCCAAGATGTTTGGATTTTTGGCTTCCATTTGGCAAAAAATTACTAACTCGTACTATATTGGGAATTTCAATAAATTAAATTTTCAAAGCCAAAATATATGAATTAAGGCCATAGTGAACAATCCTGACCATAAAATAGTGGTCAGTAAGTGGTCTGTATTTGATTAGCTTACAGAAATGTTAACAGAATGTGAGAAAGATTTTCTAAAGGTTGCATCATTTTTTTATATTAATACTTTGAAACAGTAAGGCTTGACTGTGCTACGCCAGGCTTTTCATTGGGTTGACAAGAGGTTAAGTGAAGGGGTTTACGTAACGTCACACATAAAGGACAGCTATCAATCACACCTAGCCTATTAAAGATAACTGTCTTGTAGCATATTATATAATCCTATTACAAATAGCGTGATGTATGCCTATAAACACTCCCACACTTAACACAAGGAAAAATCATAAAAAAATATATCAAAATTATGATAAAGCTTAAAAAATAACTTAAGTACAATATGAGCTTAAGGTTACTACTTTAGAAAATTGTTAAAAATAACTTTAAAATTATGAAAAGAAAGTATAAAATTTATTGACTTTCAGTTATATCTTTAGTAACACGTGTAATATATTGCAACGTAAATTCAACTTCAAATGTTTAGTATTTTCTTAAGACAAAAGAATGGCTTTCAAGCTGAACTAAGCTTATATATAAGTAAGCTTATATATTTGAAAACCAAACTGCATAATCAAAGTAATATTACTTACTTTTTAAGACTCTGTATTTGTGGTGGTATATGGTCGATCATATTCCCTCCTAGATGTAAGGCTTTGAGACTTTTTAACTCAAATAACTGAGGAACAAAAGAGTGAAGTTTGTTCCCACTCAAGTTTAAATTCTCCAAACGAGACAAACCACCAAAATCCTTCGGTAGTTCTTCAATGTTGTTGTTCTTTAGTACAAGGTTGTTTAGAATTTGAAGTTCAGAAATCCGCGAAGAGATAGCCACAAGCCCATTTGAAGACACATCTAACTCTACAAGATTCTTGAACAGAGATATAGCATCAGGAAGGACAGAAATAAGGTTTCCAAGTAAAGATAACTGAGTGATTTTCAACGGGTTCAAGTTGTTTAGAAGGAATCCTTCGTCTGGTAGTGATTCCAGAAAACGGTGGGATAGGTTCAGTTCAAACGGCTCGATCTCTGTACTTGTAGCTTCAACGCCTTCTTCATCCATCCTGATCTACTTTAAAATCATTTAACATAAAAACTAAGCCTTTTGTATAGTATTTTTTTGGCCAACAAGAACCACAACAGAAGCCTTATGTAATTCGCGTGTGTCTTTGCGTGGTCATTTCGCTTTGTCATGCATCATGGTCAAAGTCCAAAATAAAGGTCAGGTTGATCACGTGAATTATTCAATAAAGACTTGTGATTGGTTCGTTTGGATGTTATTTGCATAATAAATACATGTTGAATGGCAAAGAATAGAACAGAAGTACGTGACAGAGACGTGACAGATAAATAACAAATAACAAGGTCAGTTTTAAATTTAAATTTAAATTTCAAATTAATATACTTGTGATTGACTATAACGTGGAAAACATATAAGATTTTTTGAGCAGTTATTTTAAAAAGTTAGTATGTTTTGTGTGTTGGACAGTTTAAACCATATTAAAGTGGTGTGGCAGGGGTATGCAAGGTGAGGGGTTATTCTTTTCTCAGCCCAGTTATGGACAATTTATTCTCAACATTGGAGGGGAGGTGACGAATGGATCCAGCTAGATTTTAATTAAGGGGGTTCAAAAATGGCCTCCATGCAGAAAAAGATGGTGCAATCGACTACCGAAAAGGGGGCTCCAATTTCCTTCTACTGAGTGAAAAGAACTAGCCGTGGCTTCACAAGATCTTCACAAAAGGAAAACTAAGGTGTGATTTAGGGACCAGTCATTATTTATGTGGGGGGGGGGGGGGGGGGGGGGGGAGGGATTTTTTCTGTCCCACCCCTTGAAGTATTAAATTTAAATTTTGACCCACCCCATATGGAATTCATTTCAGAGGTATCTTTTCTCGTATTCTGTATATATCATACCATTCATTCAGTACAGTCATTAAAATATTACACATCTCTTAAACAACCTCTCTCCCCCTCCCCAACAACCCTCCCTCATTCCATAGCTTGGGTCCGAATACCTGTTTTTGCTTGAATATATTCTTGTACATTTACATTTGCTTGAATATATTCTTGCATTTTTTCAACTGAAATTTTATTTTGACCCACCCCCTTTCTTTGAAAAATATAAGCCTGAACCCCCCTTGATTTCTCCCCCCCCCCCACCCCCCCACATAAATAATGACCAGTCCCTAACTAAAACCATTGCCTCTCATTGATTTGAACATCATAAAATGTGGAATAAATTTGTACTAAACATTAACATGGGACATATTTGTTCTAAATATCACAGGTAGCCCAAGCTGTTAAGTGGAGGAAAAAAATGCTAAAACTGGCTTAATCCGAATTCTAACCAGACAGGGCAATAAAGCTATTACTTCTCAAAGGTCAGCTAATATTTCTTTACTTTATTTCACATTTTGACGATTTTATTGAGGTTTTTAAGGATCGCCATACATTTTCTTATAATATGACACCACAGAAACCCAGCTTGGGCTACCTGTGTAAACATGTGATGATTTTGTTCCAGACATGTGTATATCGACACCGCTGCAGAACGCAATGCGCATGCGCTAAAAATTATTTGTTTTGTGAACAAACCTTGCTACCATGGCGCGAAATTCAAAAAGCCGAAGCGAATAAAGCAAAGCCGAGCGAGAAATTTTCAGAGTAGCTACAGTGTCATATATAAAATAACATACTTTTTGCACCACATAGTTTTACGTTTGCACCAAAGGTGAAAATGAAGTTTAAAGTGGGTCGCGTGCAGCCGTCGAGTACTGCTATCGCTATTTTCTTGATGTTGTTTTTACGAGTGGTAGTGGTAGTAGATGGTTCAAACAAAACTAGTATATGCATGAGGGCTGAAAAAACAAGAACAGGAAGGGCTTGCCAAGGGAGACTTTACTCTGTGAATTCGGAGATATTGAAACTCGCGCATGCGCAGACGTTCTGCAGCGGTGTCGTGTATATCTATATGCTGGTCCAAAAATCTAAATTGTAAGTTTGGGTTGGTTTTTGACTGTATTAGTCAAATATATCCCTCAACCAGAACAGTCTTAATGACAATAATTATTATTCACAGAGACATCAAATACACAAGAGACAGCTCGTCATCATTATTGCTAGCTCTCCATCTTGTGATGTATTAATTTTGTTGTTGCTTTTGCATCGATTTTAAGACTGTTCTGGTTGAGTGATATTACTATTACACATTAACAATATAGATTATATTTCACGGATTTAGTGTTTGTGCTCTAGGTAGCTTAATTTTTTAGGCATTTTTCCTATTTCGGAACACAAAGCATTCCCTTAAGAATAATTAATTTTTTTTCCAGTATAATCAATGGAGCCAATTAACCTTGGCTTCTGGAAATTGTCGAAATTGAAGACATTAAAAAAAACACATGAAAAATTCAATAGACAGATCCTTTTACTTATGAAATATAAGATTCATTTGCGAGGTATTTATTTATATTTTTGAATTATTAGGGAATTACAAGGCGAGAAAGTTATTAGGAAAGCATTATAACCAGCAAAATATATTTGATTTATGGTATATATATATAAATATGACAGCAAAAATGTTTTACATATCATTTATATTCTTTTTTTTGAAGATTTCAATGCCTGATCAATAGTGAATCATTATAGAAGCCCTTGTGTAGATGTATTCCGTAGTCCCTCCCCTCACCCGATATCAATATGTATAGACAGTGCATTGGTCTTTAGCAATAATAGACCTCGATCTGTAATTACAGGGTTCGTACAGGATCCTTTGTGAGAATTTCCAAATCTTTTCCAAAACTTTCCAAACTCCTAGATTCAAATTTCCAAAACTACACATAGCACAAAAATAAAGTCAAATTCATGGAACTGAAACATCCAACATACATTTACCGATGCAAAACAATACTGCAGACTAGCTACCAAACAATCCATAGCTTTTCCATAGTCTAGTGGACCGTAAATCAATTTTCCAAAACTTTCAAGGTCCTGGAAAAATCGATTATCAATTTCCAAAACTTTCCAAAACCTGTACAAACCCTGTAATTAGCTTGGACACTCCCCTCAGAGAATAGGATTCTTTGTTTCATTTGCATCCAAACAGAGAAATGATACTCAAGGGAATGACGTGGTCTGAAATGGCAAAACATTATGCCCAAGCTAGAGGTCTATTGAGCCTAGCTAGCTTTCCTCAGACATTTTGAGGGACACCACTGCACTACATCTGTGTATGATGCTTATGCTCAAGTCACAAGTGAAATTAAAACAACTTGCAAAATGACTAGAGGTCTCTGCTAAATCCCCTTGTTAGATCAGAGTAGTATAGACGATAGAATGTATATCTAAATTTAATTCTTCATCTGAATACGAAGCCTTCTTTCTGCAGTTTTCAATGGCAAAGGAATTTAGGTTTAGCCTCATATATCATTCAGCTATTCATAGATACCTTCTAATTTAAATGTCTGTGAGATTTCAAAACATTGGTATTGTTCAAGTTGCACATTCTTTACATTGCAGTTGGCTAATTTTGCAAATGATTTGCTCTTATGTGACACTAAACCTTTACTTGTGAATGAGTCTAGATCTGTAGTTAGTCAGCACAACGTGCAATACATTTAATGTATTTGCATACTTTTATGCACACAGGCTCTTTGCTGCCAAACGAGCTTTTGGTAAAACCAGCCAGCTTCACATCAAGATATATATATGTCCCTGTTTAATGCACAAACGCCTGTGCGAAAAAGTAAGTGAATACATTAAATGTGGTCATGCATTAGTGGTATAGATATTTACCAAATGAGAAGATGGACTAATAATTTGAAAATAAAATACTCTGTTGCCTGCCCTTACAAAATCTTCCAGCTGGAGTTTCAACTACAAATTTTAGGATCTTTTTAAAAGTCCCTAATATCTTTTCCAGACTGCAGGCATTATAATTCTAATTCAAATAAATCATTCTTATGACTAGGAGCTACTAGCTAGTACTCACAAATCAAGTGGTTCAACTTCTATCATGATAAAAACAGTATTGTCTCTAATATAATTTCTAGTTTTAAGAGTCTCTTGAGAAACAAACTTTGGGCAACCAAATCCTAAGCTTTTTGCTTTGTTTGGTTTTCCAAAATAATCACTGTTCCTGTCACAAGTAAGCCGCCATGTTTTGTTCTGTCGATTGTTAAATTCATCATCTTGGTCCATAAGGATGAAATCGACTCTCTGTTGAAATGGCCATGGCAGTACAGCGTCGTAATCTCCCTTCATAATCACAACATAAAGTGATAAATGTGTCCCTTTTCCTTGCCCTAATCCATTTAAGAATGCCTCCGCTCGTAATTTATATCCATACTGTCCTGAATAGAATGGCGGACTACATAACTTTTCTTTATCTTTTTTTGTAGCGGACTGTTGATAGAGTTGGTAATAGTTGGATATTTTCCATAAAAATTTGCCATTAGTGCAGACTTTTTCCTGGCGTTGTTCTAATTCCTTTATTCTAATATGTGCCATGTCCAGATGCCCAGGCATACATTCTTCAAGATGCTTATCCATATCTGATCTCTTAACCTGCAATGAAAAAACACAATACATCATTACAAGGCTGCAAATAATATTTTTGGTTGGTATTCATTTGTCAGGCCAGAGGAATATTTGACCTGTTACACCCTAGTGTGGCTGGTCAAATGTCCAGAGAAGGGGAATTCATTTAACAGTCAAGTGGTCATTTTTACCAGACATTAGTCCGATCGATGATGGCACTTATTTGCAGCTTTGCATTAATTGACATGTTCTGCTGGACAGAAAAATGTCAAAAATCCATGGATTAACATTTCATTTAAGAATCCAGATGCACAGTGAGAAAAAATTGGCCAAGGAGTTAATAATTACCATGCTGGGGCAGCTTAAAATCAGTAGGTGTTTTGGAGGTAAAATCTTATGAGTGTAGTACACCCATATCTGGTCAAAACGTTAAGTATCATGCTAGGCCTAGTGTTTCATCACTTAGCTGGATTGTTCTACCTCTGATCAGCATGAAAAAAGAATCTCTTACATAATCCAGTCACATCCAAGTATATGTTGAACCATTACTATTTGATATTCATATTGATAAAATTTGAAGGTTTAATTACAAGTAAAATATAATTTGTAGTTTTTTATAATTCCTACAGGGCCTGCAGAGAGGGAAGGGCAGGGGAAGGGGGCTATAGCCCCCCTCCCCACTTTTTCCCTCCTTCCATACTAGTCTTTAATATTTTCCAATTTAATCATAACCTCTCGTACAGCCGCTACGTATGCATGGTATTTTAATTTATTTGATGTAACCTTTATCATAATTATAAACTATTTTACTCCCTCCAATGAATTAATTAATAATTAATTACAATTTAATTGATAAATTGAAGTTTGTGCCTATCTAGAAACCTTGCCTTACCTTAATTTTACATCCTATATCATGATATTTACATGGTACAACTGCTAATGGACAGTCTCCATCGACATCTATATGGGCTGCCATCTGAAAGCAACAACATCAAATGAACAGTGAGGGATAAATCAAATCCAATATTGAATCCTGTAAATTTGACATGAAATTAAAGCTAGTGTTCTGGTTTGAGCTCGTTTCAACTGGTTGATATCTTTAAAAAATAAAATAGCTCTGTCAGTACAAGTCATAATCTTTTGTACATTTGCCAAGACATTTGAGCCTATGTTGGACTGGTGTTCTGGCTAATGATGATCATGACCTGGTACATCTTTTGGATTAAGTAGCATTTATCAGAGTTTTTTTAAATGTCAATCATCAATAAGGTTAATATATGAAGGACAATATATGATTGTGTAATTAGGAACTGGAGCATGTTTCATTGCTTCTGTGACCCAGGAGACTCCAGATTTTGACAGGGTAAGTTACCTGGTGTTTGATGTACATTTGCATGTCTGAATAGAATAATATTATTGTATCCATTACAATTTCAGTCTTTAGACTGTACTATACCTCTTCTCTAGCAATGTCTGTTTTCCCACAATTATTGATACATTTGATTGGAACACGTTTACAAGCTTCTAGATGTGCCTGGAAATGATACAATACATTATACACAAAAAAAAAAAAAATACTGGCAATATACAAAATTTTTGATTAAAAAAATTTGATATTGCTAATCTCCATTGGAAGAATATACGTACTCATGAGCAGTGGCATAGCTCAATGGGGTCAAACTGATAGAATCTTAGAGTACTAATTTGTACAATACATCCTTTCAAGTTTAGGGAGTGAACCTGAATGACCACAGTGGTGACCATGAGGGTTTCATCATGCATGGCAGCACACACCTCTGTGCTTTCCCAACACAAATAATTTTGAATTAGCACTATTTAAGTTAGTTATAGTACTTTTTTACTGTTTGTATGTGTGTGTGCATGTATGTGTGTGTGTGTGTTTGTGAGCTCTCCCTGGACCTAGCTAGATAACAAATGCCAGCCTGAAGAAATAAACTTACTGCAAGATTTCCAAGTTCTCCTGTCCAAAAACAATCTGTGCTGCTATTATAGCATCTCACTGGGAAAGACAACACTGTTCTTTTGCACGCTTTATCAGGATAAACCTATCAAAATAACAAATGCAGTGGTTTTAGAGAAATATAAGGGCCTAAACACAACACAGATATCCTTCAAAGCTAGTTTATCAATACCCCAAAACAACCTCTGGGAAGATTAAATTAAAGTCAGGGCATGTCAGGATAAATCACAAATTGAATTGGAATTTCACTTGTTAGGAAGTTGAGAATGTCAATTAGCAAGAAATTTATACTACTATTTAATTAGTATTAGATAAATTATTTAGAAATAATAATTATTAGTACAAGGAATGGCTATGAATTACAAAAAATCCTCTCACTGCAAGGGAGAGAACAATGAATCAATTAACCAACTGTATTTACATGTGATGTCTGGAAATAAACCAGTGACCTGATCTGTAGGACTTAACATAGTAATATATATAAACAGCGAACAGCTTTTATGTTATTTTGACTAGAAATTCTGCACTTTGACATTTACACAAAAGAAATAAAACCTATTATCTTGATAACATTGTGACCTTCTATAAAAATTACTCTAACAGGCCTGATCAATTGGAATTCATCATTGTAGAAGAAATTCAGACAGTGTCTCCGAGATGTACTAGTGCATGAATAAAAACAACAAAATATTTCAGTGAAAATATTTAAGACTACATGTACTATACTTTCTAATCCTTGTTCTTTATAGCTTGATTGGTATAGGGAACACCTTAAGGAACAAACATGGCGTGATTACCACACAAGACAAATCACTTGAAGCATGCATATTACATTAATAAAAATAATACGGCTTAGTCTGGGATATATTGTACAAGGTCATTAGGCCATGTCACATAAGTTATCTAGGCTGTCATACAGATGAATATCAAGATAAAAATTATGAATTCAAATTCTGTGTAAAACAAACACCAAAATAGCAATTATATTAACTTGTAAAAAGAAATGTTTAAGGCAGGATGGTTGAAGTGACGTCTATCCATTAAATGAACATATATGCCTTAATTTATTGTAGCACGGTACAAAGAAATATGCTCATAAATATAACGATTGTAAAGTTATTTACTATCATCATCATGTGGACAAAATATATTCTTTGTGTATGTCAGGAATATGTTGGAAGTTCATTCCAAATTAAGTCATTTATGGTACTCAATAATGCACCACACTAAAACGAAGAATTTATAGACTTTATTTCCTATTCCCCTCCAAAAATGAATGAATGAATATGAATGGGTTTTTGGATAATAAGTAATACGAAAAATTGAATGAAATGAAATATCGAATAAAATTATGCCTTGTACCAATATTATATTGCCCTTTTTGATCAATAATGTGAAAAACATTTTAAAGTTTCTGTTGGCTTAGTTGGTACATTTGTAGGGCATTTTAAAGTTGATTTACTGCATCTTACATTTCAATCTGACACAAAGACCTGTCATTGTCAGCATGTCTACTTAGCTGTGGCCTTACTGTCACCATTGCTTCATACTTGCAGATTATAAAAACACTACTATTTATATATTATGTAGATAAAAATTCTTGAATACCAGTACTCAATAAATTGTGATTATACAGTACATCCAAACCTTTCTAATATTGAAATAATAATGATGATAGATGATGATGATAGTAATTTAGAAAGATGTCTCTGCATGCTGTCTTTGAGTGAGTATATGATATAAGCTAGCTAGTGCAGCTTTCAGGAACAAAGCAAGCTACAGTAGTATTCATAATAGAAAGGTGTCTATATTACAGAGCTGGTGGTCTGTTGAATTTAAGTAAGAGTAACATGACTGTCCACAGTACGTAGACTAGTGTCTACTCTGTCAGTTCATACAGAAATGTTGTTCAACAGTAATTTCAATTAAGGTTCAGGAACATTCTGAAAACAGAATAAAATTATATTTCCTTGCAGGACCAGCATTTTGGCAAGCAGAATAGAAAAGAAAACTGGTTGAACAAAAGATGTTTTCCTAATAACTTAATACTATAATCTCTCACAAGTAGACAACAATTGTCAAATTATTCTAGCTAAGTGAGCAAATTAGAAACATTCACTGTTGACTGATTCTTTAACGTCATAAGAAGCATAGCTTTCCCACACAAAAATAAAGCATTAGTCATAGAGTTTAAATTCAAGAGTGTTTTAATAGGAAGTAAAGTGGCTAGTGTACTGTTATGAGGATAAATCAGAAGAATACGGATTTTACCCTGGAGTAAAAGAAAATTATCAAAACTTTTAAGTCTATAATTTTATTTCTTTCTAGTAGTAATCTTAAATTTTAAGTAATTTCTTCATGATATTGCTTATAGAAAAAGGATTATGTTGGAGAATTTATTTAGAAAAAAAAGTTTTTCTTTTGTACAGGGGAAACTTTTATTTTATAAATTACCATTTAAGTGAAGGATATGTATTATGAAGTATTAATTGAAACATTTTATCCCAAACAAATACTCAACCAGACACTCAAAGACAATAAGCTTGTGTACGCTTAAATATTGACAAAATAATAAGGGTAGCTCAACATTAAGATTACAAAACAAAAAACTTTTATTGATGAATAAGAAGATTATTTCGAGCAATAAAATACCATGTAATTCTCGGTGTTTTATCTGAGTGTTATTGCCCTCTGGGATTTTGGACTTTTTAATTTGGCTTAGAGCCCAGAAAAAAAATCACGAAATTGGGAAACGACTATGAAAAACTCGAAGGTTACTATTATTCCTACTAGTTATAGGAATTGTATTTTATTGATGAACGAATTTTTAAAAAGATTCACATTATTTTTGTGTGGAAGAAATCTGAAGGAGATGGAAGTGATAAATGAGGTTAAATTTGTTGATATATAATTTTGCCTGTTTCTTGTTGGAATTGTATGATAGATCCCGATCAAAATAAGCCATTTTAATCCAGAGCTTTTTTAGTTAGTAAGAATATTATATTAAGGTTTAAAACAAATGAAGAACAAAACATTCTTAAACGATGATTTAATAAACCACCACAATAAAAAGATAGTGTTAAACGTATTAGAAATGGTTAATGTGTTAAACATCATCAAAATTCTCTTCAAAAACCCTTACCTTATCGCGAGAAATAGTCCTCCGATCGATAGGACAGAGAGATGGTGTTTTCCTAGAAAGAATATCAAAAAGATTTTTAATTGTTTTGTTTGGTTTTTAGTGATAAAAAATAGCGAGAAAATCACTTAGAACTCACCTTAAGATCGGTTCAAGGCAAGACTCACAGAAACGATGGCCACAGTCTCGGGTTTGAACTGGTTCTCTGAACGGTAGCTGGCAGATCGGACATTGATAATCAATGTGGACAGGGCTGACAAAATCAGCGTCGAAACCTCCTGTTTGAGATTTGATTAAAGGAGGAGGATTGCCGTTAAAAAGGGCCGTGGCTGGAGGGACGACAGTCGACACGGACGCCATCTTGGAACATGCTCAATCGATGAGATTAATATACATTATTAATGAGTTCCGTTGGTGATGGCCGACGTGAGGGATATAGATTGCTATCGAAATATCTGTTTTAACCGCAAACATTCCGATACGGAAAATTCAAGTATGGAAAAACTATCCTTGGATACTAAGAAAACGTGGGAAATTATAAGGTCGAGAATTTTGGAATAAAATTTGCCGCCATTGAGTTTGATGGTGATACCCCTGGACAGGGTCAATGGTACGTAATCTCATGTAAGCTATATAGAAGGTATACGTGTATCCGAGTTCTGGGGAAAAAATGAACACAAAAGAAAAGGGGAAGAGAAAGGAGAGGAGCAAAGATGAAAGAAGAAAGAAGGAAAGCAAAAGAACAGGAAAGAGAAACAAATAGAAGAAAAGGAAAAAAAAGGAAATAAGATAAAGAAATGTGAAAAAGAAATAACAAAAGCAAAGGTAAAGAAAAAGTAGGGAAAGAAAAGAAAAAGGGAAAAAAGATCGAAAGAAAAGGGGAAAAAAAGAAAGGAAAATAACATGGGAAGGAAAGATAAATAAATAAATAAGAAAAAGTAATTTAAAGTGCAATTTTGAAAAATAAAATAAAATACATACTAAAAATTTCAATAAGATGTTTATTAAGTTTGGGGCCTGAAGCTCATTATAAGATTGCCAAACTTTAAATAACAATATTTCATGAAACCTATATGAATATCACATTCAAACACTATTTCTATCAATTACTAGGAATTTTTCTAGAGTACTTTACATTTTAAAAAGAATTACAGACTGACCATAAAAATTGTTTAAATTTGCAATGTAGATATGATGTGTTACACCTAGAAAACTTCAATATTTATGCAATTGTAACATGCTTTTGATGACTCTAACTTTTCATTACCATCTTCCTTGTCACAAAACTTCTTAAAGTGATATAGTTTCAACATGGATTGTTGGGTAGAATACATTAACTATGTCATGTCAGATGATGTAATATTGGAAACAATGCAGTTAGGCAAAGTGCCTGTGGTGAATACCTTTTATCCACTCATAATATTTCTATTGCAAGACTGCTTCACAAGTATTAAAATTTCCTTGAGCGATGACATCTGCAACATGGATCAACAATGCCTCTAGAACAGTCTATACATTAAGGAGTACTATTGAGTGGTGCTCCATTTAATATCTTGCTAAGGAAAAGGTATGAAATGATGGAGGTTCAGAGCATTCCAAGGTAAGATACTCTAGTGACGCAAGATCATGGGACGTGGCCTCAAGATCAAGATAACAGGAAGTTTGAGAAACTCAGGGTTGGAGATAACAGAACTCCACAGTCTATATATTAAGAACTATAAATATGCTAAAAGTCTTACTTTTCAAAGTCACTTTAGACAGACTACTGCGGGTTTTGTACGGCTTTGATTAGTGAAGAAAGGAAGGACTGTGCTTGGTCACTGTTGAAGTACATGTTCTCTTTGAGGTATCTTGGTATCTTATTAAGAAATTCTTCTCTCTTAGGAGTCTGGAAGCTTGGACTGTATTCATATTCCTCAAATTCTTTGTCATGGGTCAGACGGAACTGCATAACTGAAATTAAAAGTATATATTTAACAATTATTCACTGAAGTTGAGGTGATTATCAGTGAATATTTACTGAGCAACGATTCCTTGAGCAACAAGGTAAATATTTATTTGATTCTAAAAGATATAAGACCTAACTAGCACAAATGATTTATATGCAAATATGCATTATATATTACCATGTCCAGTCGGTCCCTGTGGTCGATATGCACAGCAAAAGCTCTCAATTAGCTCTGAATTTGAAGGTTGTACATCGGTGGAGAGAGTGATACCAGTCAATCCTGCATAAAACTTGATCATTGCAAGAAGAGTGGAGGTTTCGGCCTATATGTGTATGCAAGAATATAACCAGTAAACAGTCATCAGTATTCATTATTGAGTATTCAATTTCATGTGAACTTAGGAATTATGATTTTACCTTTTCCAATCCCTCTACTTTACTTTGAGGGCTCCTATCTTCCCTTTGAGAGGGTTCTAAAATTGAAATTGAAATAGTGGTAAATGAACAGAAGGATGAATGAAGCTTTTGATAAATATTAAATCGACTTCCAAAGGAAGCCCAAGGTTAGCTTTGTGCCTGTAAATTAATTGTCAACACTAATAATGCATGATAACAATAATAGATAATAAATCTTTATGGGAATACATGTAGCAGAAAAGGTTCAAAATAACAGGTCTTCAAGATATCCAGGGATAAAATATTGTCAATAGTGAATTATTGAATTCCACAGTATACTGCCTCAAGTATGAGATAATGAGAAGTTCAAAATATCCAGTGTTCAAAATAACAGACTCCACATTATTTTATATTTATTTTGCTGCCTATTTGACTCTAACTTATGAGCACAAATATCAAGTTCACTGTCTATTTAATTTGCAGGTAAACTAATTCACTAGGTTATTCTTACCTTGTGAGATACATGTGGTACTAATACTACTGTTGTTGTTTTGTTGTTCATTTGTTTTTGCTGATTCAATTTCTTTTTGAGTCATTAGAAGTTGTTCTCTGGTTTCTTTGAGTTCTTCTTTGATTGTGGCATTTTTTCTTTTCTCCTGCTCAAGGCTTGTTTTCAACTCCTTGATAAAGGCATCATAGGCTAAATTGAAATCAGTAAACATTATTATATTACCAACATTGAATATTGTAATGATACAACCAAGAATGGAAACATGGGAAAGCATAGTTTGTGTGCAGCTGCAAATGCGCTGCCTCACTGCTGTGGTCATACAGCTGGTTGTTTCTGGATTTCTTCTATCCACGGAAATAAAGTTGAAATTCCAATTTGATCATGAAATGAGATCCAGGTATCAAACCCTGAAATCCTGTGATCCCAGAGATGAGATGTGAGTGAAGTGTTCTACCACTACAAGGCACCTGCACATACACTTGATTCCCAAGGGCACACTACATAAGATTAAAGCTCCATTATTGGAACAGACTCATTTCTGCAGTACCTGTTATGTTTTTATGTGTGTTCTGATGAGTTTGACTGAACTGTTCTTGCATTTGTTTCAGATTTTGAACCATTTCATGGAACTTATTCTTGTAAAACTGGTCATTCTTCTCCTGGATTTAAAAAAATTATCAAGAAAATATTAGATGTTTTTTTTTACATCAGACCACCTGTTATACCCTTGCAAATAATATTCTATTTCTGTTTCATCTGTATGAATGTATACCCTCAAGGGATAAGGTCAAAACAATTGTTGTTTCATATGACTCAAACAAGTGACCCAAATAAGTGACCCAAATAAGAGGAGAGATGTGGGATTCCCTGGTTACCTACCAGGAAATGAAATCCTATATTTTGTCCTCGAATATCTTCAAAAGTAAAATTCAAATTTCAAACGTGATTGTATTGTCTGTTTGCAAGTACTAAGAAACGTATTTAACTGCAAAGAAATAGTCACTATGGACACCCAGTATTGAGCCTTTCAACAGGTCTTTGAGGGGAAGGAGTTATTTACCAGGTCCACCTAAATAATCCAATAAAATCAGGGACCTATTAGTATTTTGAACCAAGGTTTTGACCTTGTCCCTAAATGCAATAGCAAATCAATACAATAATACTCAAGGGAATGCCATCTCATGATGTACGTTTTTCACAATTATATATTCAGCATGTAATTTACAGGATGCAACTGACCTGGTCATTGGAGTTCACACAATTATCATTTTCATCATTACACCTAGAAGAATCAACCTCTTTAACATATGGTGCTTCGTCCTCCTTCTCTTTCTCCTGCCAAGAATCTTCCCAAGCATTTTCATTTACATCGCTCTCTGTTGTGGTAGAAATCAAGGATATCTCCAAACCATTTGGCTTGTTAACTTCTTGATTTTTCTTCTTGCTTTTATAGCTTCTTTTCAGTGCACTATAAGATCTTGTTCTGGCAGCAACAGGTGATATAAAAGGTGTTTGTTGTGCAGCGCATTGTACATTTGCAGCTTGCTGGGTTTCTGTATTCTTCACTTCGGCAGTAGTATTAAACTGTATCTCATCACCATCATCATCATCATCATCATCATCTTTATTATGACTAATCTGAATTCTGGTTTTCACTGAGTTTTTTTCTGTCAAACATCTTCGAGGTATTCTGCTCCTCTTGCTAGTGTTGCAGGCTATTTTAGGTGTATCTGTCTCATCACCAATGATGGGTTTCTAAAGATTTTGGATGTTAAAAAGCAGTTAAATTTGGAAGCACAGCTATACATGTATTTCATAAAGCTTATGTTTTGCAGGAGAGTAAACTTGTTATATCTAGTTCGGCTTTCAATACTAGGTGCCCTAAATTCAACTAAAGACTTAAATTATGCTTTTTAGGGATCGTTTAGTACCATCTTATCCTACACGAACTAGTGTTATTTATACAGAATAAAATTTTTAAGTTAATTCTCAGTTCAGGTTCAAACATAAAACTATGGTTCAAAGATGACGATTCAAAATCATAAACAAATCCCTGATCCCCTACAGTATCTATCATCCAATATATCCCCACGATAATCGTTACAAAAGATTCTTTTAACTCAGATCAACAGTACCTTTTTGGGAGGTCTCTCGTTCTCTTCATCGGACACATCTTTCCTTCTCTTTGGTGCTGTTTTACATATTCGAGGAGTCGGGTCTTCGATTCTCCTTCTCGGCGCTTTTTTACCACACGATCTCGTTACTACAGGCATATTCTTGAATCTACATACGTTTCTAGTTCATGAAATTCGATTTTTCTTTTAAAAATGTAAGGAAAACTGAGGAAAACTAGGAAAAATTTCTTTCTCTCATCGAAAACAAACCGTTTGAATTTTGTAAAACGGCGGGACTCCGTTGTGGTATCCAGGCTTCCCGACCAGCTGTTGGAACGCCTGGACGATATCCCTAAAAGTCTCACCGGGGTGGGGTAAGGAAAAAGCTTTACAAATCATTAAAAAAATATCCATCCTTAAAATCTTTTTATCTCATCTTTTTATATGAGTCTTAGGATATTTCAGATAATTTTTATATGTGGATTTTTTTCCGTTACTCAAGTCATGATCTTCTCAAAGTTCATTAAAGTGAAGTGTTAGTTGTCCGAGCCCCTCCCTAGTGAGGTGCAATTTTGTCATCATAACAAGAAGACAAGATGTTTGGGTTCGTGGTTCGAAGTTTTCGACGTCCATTTTGTTTCCAACTCTCAAAAACAATGAGTTCTGATGCCTCTTCCAAGGTAACTATGTGTCTTTCGAAACCAGCACCTTCAAATTTACGAATTTTGACATAATTTTTCGAGCTCCAGACGAGGAAAACAGCTTTCCGGTCGTTGCAAAACAGACATTTGTAAACTTTCGTTTTGACGCGTCTGGGCTTTGACCTTGTTATTTTGATTTATTAGGTCTGCGAAATTTATTTGTTTTCCATTCTAGGAAGCATATGCTAGCGCTATTTTATATTTCTATCGACAACTAGCTTAGATGCAATGCTAAAATTAATTAAGCTGTTTGACGGATGAAGCTAGACGAATCTCAATATCAAAATTATGCATTTTGAAGAGGATATATGGATAGGGATATGGGTGGGGAGAGAGAGTAGTGTTGTCCTTCTCCAATAATGGTGCAAGATAGGAAGGAAAGAATTGAGAAAGGAAGGAGTGTTTCTTAATTTGAAATTTTCATTCTCTTCCATACATCCCAGCCTCCCATTCATCAAGCACTTACTCCCATTTCCTGGTTGATTGGGAAGTGGAGAGGAGAGGGTTGTGGCATTTATCCTACTATAAAACCATTTATGTACAATGAAGAGGTGACTTTTGATCATTTTGGCAAACCAATCCTTACATATGAGTAAGTATGATTAAAAAGTTATAAATTACTATTGGGTTACTGACCTAGTCCATATGATGGAGTATGTGATGGATACAAATGCATTCAGTCTAGATAAAGGTCTTTTTGAATCATTTTTTCTCCAATTTCAGTGCAAAGAGCTTTAGCTTAGACCAAACACCCATGCACTATGAGAGTGGCTTCCTGAGGATCAATCCTGGAACTTCAGCATTAGCTTTTATTGTAGCACAAAATGCAGGTAAAAAATACTGTAAACTAATATGTACAATTGTTGAAAAAGTCTTGGTATGATAACGCTTTTATACAGATGCGGCTCGTAATCATGAGAACATAACCCCTACCCCCCAGTACAATGTTGGGGGATAAAAATCTGTCTCTTTTGAAATGTTTTGGTGTGGCAGGGGGGACAGGGCAACCCACACACCTCCACATTGAATTGTGAGGGGGGGGGGGGTAGTAATGTAGTGATTTTTGAGAGGGGTGGGGATTGTTGGCAGGGATTGGTCCAGACATTCTCATACTCAAGTACTTGGTTATTCTTTGTTTGCTCGTTACATCATCAAGCCTTGTTGGGGTTTAACAATATTTCATATTAGCTTCCATTGTTTATACCACCAACCTGGCCATCATGTTCTTGTCATTTGATTCGAGCAACACTCTCAAACCATCAATAGGATATGATTTATCATGATAATAAAACCTATGAACTAGAAACACTAGTCTAGTCTAGTGCAGTACTGCCTTTGACAATCAGGGTAATAATTAAATCCTGAAAATATCTTTTTTCAAGTCTAACCCTAGATTTTTTCATAATTATTATCAAGGAATCAGTGAAGTTGAAGAAGGTGAAGTGAAGGACAAAGAGATTCACTTATTGTCACATACTCTTGGGAGGATGACATTTGGAGCAGAACCAACAGTGACAAAGGTACATTTTTATTGTCGACGAAACGTGTCAACAAATTTGATTCCATGGATTAATCTTCCTTGCCATGGCAACCCTTTTGGCTGTAACATAATATTATTGAACCCTGAAACAACCTCTAGGCTGACCTAACTCAGGGCTTGGCTAACTGACAGATTGATCCCTGAAACAACCTCTGGGCTGATCAAAGTCCGGAAAGGAAATTATCTGTTGTTGAAGTTTTTTTCTTCATTATACATACGTAGGTGGAAAGAATCTATCGGCTAACTACAGACCAGGACACCATGGAATATATCATGCACATGGAAACAGACAAGACACCTCACACACAACACCTACATATCACTTACAAGAGAGTGAAAGATAACTAGAACACAAACAAGGTAGCAACGGCAAGGCAAAAAAACCTTGCTGAAGTATGAGATAGAAAGATGCAACAGTCTCAGCTGTTCTGAGGTTGAGAAAAAAACTTGATCAAGTTGGCATTACTGTGCATTGTGGGATTTTTTAGGGGACAAAATAGATGCCGTCTTTTAAAATATCCCCTAAAACAGTTCTGCAATATACTGTAATTAACTCAACCCAGTTTTTTTCTCAAAAGATCAGAATGGCTAATAGAATTAATGGATCAAAGTTTACAAAAATAAGACAGTTCCACATGCATGGAATAGTTTGTTGTAAAATAAAACAAGATTTTGTAGACATAGTAGACAAGTCATAGGCCTCTTCTGAAATAGTGAACATTTTGTATTGAGGTCTAGTCTGGGTACAAACATGCTTTGTTCATCATGCCTTATATTGTGTTGTTTTTACCCAAGCTAGACCACAATGCATCCTATTTATCAACTTCGGAAAACGCCTATACCATTAAAGTCACAGTACCATGATGTTTCACGTTTTGGTTTGACATAAAGCCTCCATTTATTGGAATTTTCAATTGTCTCTTTATAAAGTAGTAAACATTTTCAATAAACATGAATTATATTCTATCTAGTTTTGTGTACTCTTATGGTATTATTATCTTTGGAAAATTCTAAATTTCCAAATGTAATATTTCCATTAGGAAAGATAACTTGATTTCATAACATAACATTTTTTATATTTTTTCAACTCTTTTTTAGGGGTAAATTTTTGTCTTGAAAGTCTTTGAATAAACAAATTCGTTTTTAATATCTTGATAATTTCTCTTAACCTTTAAACATAAATATAGTTTTATATGATTGTACTTGAAACTGTGTTTTGTGAATATTCTTCAAGGTATGTCTTGAGGATTTATAATCATAACTTGTTTACTGGTAACCGTAAGTGTATTATCCGGTAAGCTTTTATAATTTGTAGAAAATTTACACCTTAGCTTTCCTCCTCAACTGGTGTAGTATTCGTCAAATTGAATACTCTATTAGCATTGTCCATGGTTGCCTTGGCAACCTCTTCCACATCAACCTCAAGGCACTTAGCAACAGTGTAAGCCACTACAGGAAGAGTACAAGGCTCATTTCGACCAGTCTTGCACTTTGAGATCAAAGATCGGCACACACTATCAAGATCTGTTATTGGTGCATTGGGAATCATGTATGGTGCATCACTTTCTAGAAGTATTCTATCCAGAGGGCAGTCTGCAATGGCTTCTCTCAGATTTTTTCCAACTTTCTCTGAATTTGAAAAGATAACAATTCTGTTATTATGTTATACGTGCAATATGGATATATGGTACTAAATACCCTCATGGCCTCCCAAAGCAAATATCTTGTTCTCCAACTACAGGAATTTTAAAAACTAAATATGAAATAAAAATTTTAGATTTCTGGCATAAGTTTTGGCACAAATTTCATCAACCATTTCTGGGGGGAAAATAGAATGGAGAATGTTCGACGAAAATTGGTACTTGCCCAGCCAAATGCCTTTTAGACTTATCCTCTTGACTGGTCACGTTGATCAGTCAAACATGGCTATGTTCCATTCAGTGTTCAAGATTGTTATTCCTTGTTAATTTTTTTTTTGAGCCCATGTTTGGAATAAGATTTTCTGTAACCAACCAACCTACCTTTGCAAATAAACCCTGTAATTCCAATGTAGAAGCCCATTGAAAGATAAGTTTTCATTTCTGCCTTTGTTCCCGTGAAACAGTGTACAACAATTGGTGGCAGACGACCCCTGAACTTGCTTAGAATTTCAATGAACTTCTGGTGGGCTGCACGCTCATGGGCAAGAAGAGGTTTCTTATGCTCACAGGCTAATTCAACCTAGAAAATAAGATTTTAGTCATTTCCTAGAGAATTCACATCTCTCTGGGCTGATCAACATCTGACAGGACAGGGCTAACTCTTGGATTGGAATTTAGCTTGTTGGTCTTTGCAGAGGGCAGAAAACCTAAGTACCTAGATAAAAACCCTTATGTCAAGGGAGTGACCTAACATCTCTACTCAAATGTGATGCCAAGTCCAGGAATTGAACCAGAGACCTGGAGGTGAGAGCCCTTGATTTTGAAAGTACCCCCTCAAAATATCCCACAATGCATTGTATTAAGGTCATATCCTTCCTAAAGGTATTCTTGAAAACCTACCTGCTTTTCAAAAGCTTCTATTTGGCTTTCCTGTTTTGAGTAGTTTCTGTGGAAATCCAGACCAATTTGGCTTTCCTGTTTTGAGTAGTTTCTGTGGAAATCCAGACCAACTTCACCAACTGCAACTACTTCTGGCAATGAAACAAGTCTTTTCATGACTTCAAGAGTTTTTGCATTCCATTGCTTTTCAGCAAAGTGTAGACATCAGAATAGTGTTGCCTGTCAAGATCATCTTCTCTATACCAGCATTGAGTGCTCTGTCAAGTACAAAGTCTAGATCCAGAGAGAAGCTGTAAGAAGAGAAAAAAAATTGAAATTTTTAAAAACCCTGTATTAACCTATGGGCTGGGCTAATCTAAGTCAGGGCACAGCTAACTCAGCTTGAATTGGGATTGACCAGTAGCATTAGGGTTTCCAAAGAAGAAAAACTAGAGAACCTAGAGAAATACCCTAGGAAATAGAGATCAAACAAACTCTACTTATGTGTAATGACAAGTCCAAGAATCGAACCTGAGATCAGAGGTAAGAGGCAAAACTGTAGTGCTACACCACCTTTGCCCCCCCCCCCCCCCCCCATTCCATTATTTTCCATGGATCTACAATCCCCAAACTACAATGTATCAAAAACAAGAACTTTTCACATACGATATGTATAAAGCAGCTTATAAAATATACTTACATTTTATTTGTTAAATTGATGGCCACATCAATGAGATTCAGCTTCTTTTCCACTGGGATAGAGACCTGTTCGTAGGATATTGGATGTCCACCATACCTTCGATTACGAATGTTCCCAGGTCTGGGCCACATACCACTGGCATAGTTTCCCACATCAAATGGCACAAGAACATTTGGGCCAGAATACATAGATGGCTGGCTACCCTTGCCATAAACTGGCTGAACAACTATCCTCTTTTCCATATACTTGGTGTTATTTAGATCGGCCATATGGGTTCCAAGATGAGTAGGGACACTAACATATGCAAATCCTAAAGACTTGCCAGATTGGTCAAGTGGTAGTTCAACCCAGCTGGATGATCGTAAGTATGGAGTTGCATCTAATCCAAGATATTTTGCAAGGCTCTCTTTGGTGGATTTTGGAGATAAATTACCTGAGGAAAAAAATGTTTTAAGCCTGATTCTTCACTCATGGCTAACAACAGGCAGTTGCCATGGAAACATAGGGAACTAAATACTAAAAGCATATGTCAAAATTTTGTGATGCAAGGGAGGGGGGGGGGGGGGGGGAGGATGGCTAGCTTCCTGACTTTAGAGGTTTAAAATGACAATAAAAAATAATGCAACAGCCACACCCCTCAAACTCATCCGAAATCCCCTACTATCATGTCACACTCAACTAAAAATGTGTAACTTTTTCTTGCATTAACATCCAGGTGCCAAGTAATAAACTCTTAGTATCAGTGTTGCTGTAATAAAGTCTGGCTTGGCTTATGCATTATTTGCAAAAATTTTCTTGATAAAAAAATGCATTGCACGTGACAGAGCTTGCAGTCAAACTGTCAAAACAAACTCCATACTAAACTACAACCATTTCACTTTGTTCTTAAATTACTCTCAATTGCTAAAAGCATTGATTAATTGAAGCATTCTCAAGAAACAGATACTTATTACTCAAAGATCGTGGTTGAAAAACCTGGATTCCTCGCACAAAAATTTCTGAAGAGCTGCAAACAGCAAACAGCTTGGCTTCAAGTGGAAAATTTCGTAGTATTCTTCTTTAGACTTATTATTAGAATCGAAAAAACGCAAAATAGAGACCCATTGTTCAATTATTAAGAAAACAAGGAGTACTTAAGTCAATACGCCTGAAAACTGAAGAATTGCGCAAATAAGAGTAAACGTTCAGGATATATGATACTGTCAAACACACGTGTAGTCAAAGGATTACATTTTAAAAGCGCAAATTTAAACCCTTTTTCGCTTAAATCTTACTTAGATTCTTCTTCTAGGCTAACTTACTGATGTGAAACTTTTGAGTTCCAGCCATTATGGTTGAATTTGAAGGAAAATAACGAAAAATTCGTCTTGTTTTGCTCAGGAACAATTTGAAGAAGATGGCAGTCAGTGAAGAACTTTAGACAAGATGGGCTTCGGAGAAACGGAAGTGAACTGCGACCCGCATGTGAAGTCACGTGTGAACCACCGCACTTTTGGCGGGAAATTAGCACAGGAACCCCAAGTATGAATCTCGTAAATATTTTAATGAATTTAAAGATAATAAAGCTTTTTATATCATTTTCATAATGTCTAGAGTATTTTGAATCAGCTTTTTAATAATATTTTCCTAAGAATGGCAATCAATTTTTAGAATAAATACAAAAATTAAAAACCAAACTTGGGCTTCCTGTGAGTTTATCAGTCTCGCATGACATGAATAAATTAAAAATGGCTGGCGGAGCTGCGTTCTGAAGTCTTGTCTTATTTATGCGCTAAAACAAGCTAAAATAAATATTTAGGTTAAAAGTTTTTATTCTTTGGCAATGCCATTGATAAAATTAAAGCATGTTGTATCCTTTAGCAGCGAAGATACTTCACATCCAACTTCAAATTTGCTGAAACCAGAGAACTACAGGAAGTGGAGGAGTGCAGAACCAGGAGAAAAACAAGCGGTGGTCGTGTTAGAGGTCAGGATAAAACTACCATTACGAATGATATAAAAAGCTTGCTTCTGAGACGTGCATTTGGCAATATTTTACTATTGTGGAAGTTTTTTTGAGTAGAATTAAATTAAAATTGTTATAATTTTGTAAAAATGCAAGAAAACTTCATAAAGTTTGTGAGTTTCCCTTTACAGTTTGAGAAAGCAACCAAAATCCATAGCATTGATATTGGTAAGTGTCATTTTATCTCCTAAAATATTTGCAACAAAACACTTTGATAATCTTAATAGCTAAAAGGAATTATTATGATTGTGATGATGATGGTGATGATAATGATGGTGATGATATAAATGATATCTGCTGGTTCTAATAATGGTGATTGTTAGCAAAGTCTATTGACATTTTTGGCTGGGACATAATGTTTCCCATTTCAGACCATGTGTCATTCTCATGAGAATATGATTCTTTGTTTGATTTATATTCATATTCATGTGTGTTCTTGTGTGCAACCGTTAAACAAAGAAATGATACTCTAGGGAATGATAAATGGTCTGAAATGGGAAAAATTATGGCCGAGCTGAAAAGTTCTATTGACTAACCTTGACAATTGCAAACTGACGGTATTGATTTATGTCAAGGAAACAATGGCTCAGCTCTTATTGAAGTTTTGGTTGGAAGATCATCGGATTCAAGTGATAATTTTAAAGTAAGAACAATAATTCTTATTTACTTACGAGCTAAAGAAGTTTCAATTCATTCCCAATCTATCCTACTACCACCCTATCCAGCAACCTATCCATCTGTCCAAATCTCCATCCATCCATCCATCCATTCCTTCCTCCCTCCCTTCATCCATCAATCTATCCATCTGCCCACCCATTCCTCCCTCCCTCCATTTACCTATTCATCCATCCATTTCTCACTCCTTCCATCCATCTTTCCATTTATCTGCCAATCTCTCAGTCCACCAATCAATCAATTTATTCCTCTTTTCATTTCTCCAATTCTCCATTTCTCCATCTGTCCATTCATTTATTCATTCATTCATTCATTCATTCATTCATTCATTCATTCATTCATTCATTCATTCATTCATTCATTCATTCATTCATTCATTCATTCATTCATTCATTCATTCATTCATTCATTCATTCATTCATTCATTCATTCATTCATTCATTCATTCATTCATTCATTCATTCATTCATTCATTCATTCATTCATTCATTCATTCATTCATTCATTCATTCATTCATTCATTCATTCATTCATTCATTCATTCATTCATTCATTCATTCATTCATTCATTCATTCATTCATTCATTCATTCATTCATTCTTTCTTTCTCTCTCTTAATTTCATAGATTTATGTTATCACATTATGTATTCTCTTTATGACACTGTTTTTACCATCTAGGTTATACTAGTGACTTCATCCTTTATGACTCCTGCAGAAAGCAAATCATTCACTAACACCAATAGAGTGAGGATGTTTGGTAAGCTTGAATTTACTTGTATAATTTATTATATAGCTTGGATAGAGCCTTTTGTAAAAATAATTCTAAATCAAACAATTTTAGAACAAAAATCCTACTTTGAAGTGTGCTATGAAGCATGACATGCTGAGTGTCACAATCTCGTGGGCGGGTTGTGATGTCATCCAGTAAATTTACTAAAAGCTAGAGAAGATGGTGGCTACCTGTGGCTTATCTGGCCGTGCATAAGTTTTGATGACAGACTTTGATTTATAGTTTTGCAAAGAGCAAACCTGTCAGCCAGAGATACCCAAGAGGCACCATGCTAACACTTGCTCTTGAGATTTACTGGCTTTAGTTGGCTCTAGAGTAAACACTCTGAGATACTTTTTTGGTACAGATGGGGAACTGGTTAGACTATTATAATATGGATTCATCATTCATGTTCATCCATCTATTGATTTCTCTATTCAGATAATCAATTTTCCCATTAATCCATCCACTTTCCCATCCATCCATCCATCCATCCATCCATCCATCCATCCATCCATCCATCCATCCATCCATCCATCCATCCATCCATCCATCCATCCATCCATCCATCCATCCATCCATCCATCCATCCATCCATCCATCCATCCATCCATCCATCCATCCATCCATCCATCCATCCATCCATCCATCCATCCATCCATCCATCCATCCATCCATCCATCCATCCATCCATCCATCCATCCATCCATCCATCCATCCATCCATCCATCCATCCATCCATCCATCCATCCATCCATCCATCCATCCATCCATCCATCCATCCATCCATCCATCCATCCATCCATCCATCCATCCATCCATCCATCCATCCATCCATCCATCCATCCATCCATCCATCCATCCATCCATCCATCCATCCATCCATCCATCCATCCATCCATCCATCCATCCATCCACCCATCACCCATCCACCAATCTACCCATCAAATCAGTCAGTCAGTCAGTCTCTTATTTCTTTTTTGTTTATTTCTTTTATCCATTTATTCTGTCCTTTGCTAATCCTTCCCTTTAATCATTAGTTATGATTGTTTCATGTTTCATTATTATTCACTTGTCAATTTACCTACTCAGTTATTTTTTCCCTTTTAATTGTTGTTAAGGACCAGATAAGTTATCTAAACCAGTTGCCGATGAAAAGTGGGATAGGGTCAAGGTAGTTTGCACTCAACCATTCAACAAGGTGAGGGGTCATTTTCAAAATTTCCAATAAGCATCCCAACCCTTTTATATGGGAGTCCCCCCTGGGTTGTTAGACCCTAACAATACTACAAAAATGCTTCCTTCTAGCTTCTATTTTAGATAAAACTTTTATTTCTTGTCTATTGAAATGTTGTAATATAATTTCACATATTTTATAAGGAATAATTAGTCCCATAAATTTTCAATTTTTTTTTGATAGTATGAACGTTATGGTCTTTCGTTTGTGACGCTTCATTCCCCACCAGAAGACCCATCGATAGAGAACAAGGACACTATTCCTGTAAGAATATTAAATGTTTTGCCTTTGTCATTATTTAAATAAGCTATTTTCCATTGACTAACAAGTTTTAGTATTATTCAGACACCAAAAAGGTTAGGAAGTTTTACATTACGAGATGAAGAAGAGGATGCCATTACACCAGGAAGTTTGTTTCTTAAAAAGAAAATGGCCAGCCCTCCTGCAGCATCAACTGCAGCATTAGTCCGTGATGCTTCATCTAGCTCATCCACTGAGAAGACATCAGTGGGAGATACTTTCAGGAATAGACAACCAGTGGCCAGTAAACTAAAGGAAGAGAAGAAACCAATGCCTGTCAAGCAGGTTTCAAAGCCAGTCAAACAGGATACAAAACCAGTAAAGCCTGACAGACCTGCTAGGCCTGTTGCACCTGCAGCTGAAGTAAATACTCTTATTGATTCTTTTATTATCATTTATAGATTAGCTTTAGTGAATTTTTGTAGAGTTTATTAGGGATAAGATTTAAACAATAGTCATTTCATGGGATCTGATTTAAAGGGGTGAAATTGGGTTCCTGGTACCTCCCCCCACCCCCCTTCCCAACACCACCACCTTTGGAAGTGCGAATCCTGGATTTTGTCTTCGAATATCTCCAAAGCTAAAAGTCAAATCCCAAAAATAAATATATTTGTCCGTTGTATGCAATGTATTTGTGTATAGAAATAAACACCTAGTATTGAGCATTTCAACAGGTCTCTGTTAGGGGAGTAGTATTTTCCAGTACCTACTACCCTTGTCAACAAAATCAAGTCCCTATTTTGGACCTTACTTAGTTTGAATTTGCCCCTTTAATATTGCATATTTGTTTAATTTGTTAGGTTACCACAAAAAGGAAGCATGGCATGACTACAGAGGAAAAATCACCTAAGGTTCATTGATTTGTTCATCAACATTTTTGAAAATGCATTTTAACACCTGAATTTGTCATGTTAATGATGATGATTGATTTTTTGTTTTCCCACTTCTAGTCTGCTTCGTCTAGCAGGAGTTCACCCCCTCCAAAGAGAAAGAAAAGTAAGTTTGATAATCAACATTCTGAATGCTACACTTCATGATACTTACTAGGGTATATCTCTATAGCCTTGCACATGACGTCAAAGCAGCTCAATTTGGAGGACAAAGCAAAGGAATTTCGATCTCC